>JAAVUK010000559.1:0-17011 GCA_014899095.1 Fusarium buxicola
AGCTAGCCGGGCCCAATCTGTGATTGATGAAAGTATGTATCTGAATTGCAAACTATATTCGCCAGAGATAATGTTACACAAAGACTTCCAGAACATACTTAGATGAACCGGCTGAGCCTGTACGTTTGTTCGTTGGGGGGCGAGGTTGTTAGTTCAACAATAACCCACAAGTTAGTTAGGCCAGCATCCTTTGTTTTCATAGCGTTATACATGCTATTTGGCGAGTGTCCTTGCCTCTGGTGTGGATTTCATAAGGAAGCATGGATGTCCGCTCGCACGGCATCTGGCGCTGTCAGAACCTTGACGATGTCCCCTACGCGCGACATCGGCCTCAACTCAAACCTAAAAATAGACTTCGGAGAGGAGCAACAGAGTATAGAGGAGCAAGCCTCGACCACGAATCATTCTTAGCACCCGAACAAAGCTTGGTCGGTCGCGCCAAAGCAAGTACCTTACCACACACTATAGGGTACTGGTACTACAGTGGGCGCAAAGGTTTCGCCTAGACATAAAGACCGAAGGTAATTTCCTAACTCATTTACTTAAAGAGCAATCATAAGTTCGATAGAAGCTATTCCGAACTTGTAGGAGCCTGGATCAGGTGGCTTCAGTATGAGATAGCACATTCCAGTGACTATAGGTAGATAGTTATGTCCACAAGTTAAAGACCACACAAACCCCATCTGGCCAGTGCCACCCAAGTTACCTCTATAGATCAATAAGAAAACTTGGTTCGCAAAGAAGCCTGGTATTGCAGGCGAGTTGTTGATTATTCTTCTGGTTATTTATTTTCCGACCGTGGCACGCCGACCCAGGCCTCTCATAAACGGATTGACTTTTGAGGTCCCCCGACAGACCACTATCAGGGGGATGAACATAGAGCTGGCCTATCCATGCCGCATACCTTAGTTGTCCAACAATGTACATCTTGAGATCTCATCGAGTCCCGTAGAACTCTCAACACCCCGTTATACCTAATTCCTTCCAATGGCCACGCATATTTTCCACGAGGAAGTACCCAATGCAACTTTCTCTTCAATCATCCCGTTGCAACTAGTTCTCCTTCTCCAACTGATCGAGCTCCTTAAGCACGGATGACTTGGTGTTGATCTTCTTGAGCTGGGTATCCTCCAGCTTCTCACCGCCCGCCAGACGCATCTCAAGGTCCTCAATGGCGCGGACCTTCTTCTGAAGACTGCGGATCTTCTTGGCGTTCGGGTTCTGAGCGGCATCCGCGGCGGGAGCACCGGCGTCTTCAGCAGGCTGCTGAGGCGTGTGGTGTCCATTACCGTTTCCACGGTGCGTATTGCTGCGGCTGCGGCCTTGGTTGTTGCGGGACTGGCTCCGGTGGCTGTTGTTGTGGCCGCGTCGCTCAGGGCTGCGGCGCTCACTGCCCGAACCAGCGCCATGATCGCGGGGAGGAGGAGCCAGGCTAGCTCCACCGTTAGACTCGCCCTGAGGTCGCCCCTCTCCTTGATTACTCTTCTTGTTGCGCTTCTTCTTGTTCTTTGACTTGGACGAGCCCTCATCGCCCACAGGCTCAGCACCCGGGACAGCCCTCGCGCCTGTGGAGGCTGTCTCAGCAAACTCGGCTCCGGGCACGCCGCGGCGCGGACGGCCAAAGCCATTGGGGCCAATGTTAGGCATACCGTTGCTCACAACGTGGGCAACACCACCCTCATCCTCACGCTTGAAGTGAAGGGGCGTGGCCAGACCGCGGGCGCCCGGGGGACGGTAAGCACCAGCGGGCTTGCTGGGGGTCTTGACCGTGCCCAGATACGCCGTGGCAGAGGCATGAGCCGCGGGAATGGGGGTGAGCGGATCACCAGGAGCAATGTCCTCGGGGGCCTGAGGTCTCCAGACGACATTATACAACTCGACCATATCCTCGTGGTACATGATACCGCCGCTGACGTGCCAGAGCTTGACGCCATTGTCCACACGCAGCCGTGGCGAGGTTGTGGCTGTCATGAGATAACGGCTGTCAGGGCTCCATTCACAGACGCTAGGGTTCCCGCTCTCAATGGTAGTGATCTTCCGGAAGTCCTTCTCGAGATCGTACACATCGATCTGACCGGCAAGGTTTCCGAAGCCTGCAACTAGAACAAAACGACCGGTCGGCGAGAAGGTGATGGTGTTTCGGGGAGCGATCGGGAAAGAGTGCGTCGCGACGGCCCGGTGGTTGAAGATAGTGGCCTTGGCAGGCATGTAGCCGTACACGACACCAAACTCTTTCGAATTGGGCGACCACGAAACATCATGGATAGGACCATCCTTGTCCAGGGTCACGCGAGCGTCGAACGCGCCCGTAGTGCTGAGCAGATACAGTGTGGTCTCACCGTAGTAACTCTTACCCGAGCGGTCGACGTCAGTCTGCGCCAGCACCAGAAGGCTAGAGCCGTGCTTGTTCCACTTCAGCTGGACCTTGTCACCCTTGAAAAAAGTCTTCTGGGAGATGGGGTTGGTGAAGAGGGGGACGTTGAAGACCTTGACGGCAGCGGGTTGGCCCTGGGACGTGTTAGCAAAAACAAGATTTTGGATGCGATGCAGGCGGTCAGCCTTACCTTGCGCTCAGGAACAAAGACGGCAACAGCGTGGTTCTGGCTGCCGGGGGCGAGGGCGAAGTTAGCAGCCCCCTCTACTCGGAGCTTGTTCCAGACCTTGACGAGGTCGTGGCTCTCGTAAAACTGGACCTCGTTGGTGACGAGGCGAGCACAGTACTTCTCGTCAGCGGTGTACTGAAGATTCCAGCCTCCCTGCTGCTTCTGGACGAAGCGGCCGAGTGGCTCCTTGTCGGCGGCGGCGACACCATCCTCTACGACGCGCCAGACCTTGAGGTTCTTAGTGGCATCGCCGTTTTCGTCTTTCGCCGGGCGCTCCCAGGTAATGACAAAGGTGCCGCGGGGAGAGAACCCAAGCTCGTAGACGTTGAGGATGGGTAGGGAGAGGACCTGCTGGCCGGTGGAAGAGTCGACGACTGAGACGGTATCGGGGGAGGCCCAGCCGAGGTAGCGGCCACAGGCGGAATAGGCACAGCACCTGAGGTTGCCCTCGGGCTTGGTGAACCCAGCGAGAGGCTCGTAGACGGGCGCGGCGTCAAAGACGCCGATGGTCTTCTGGGTTCTGTAGGCAAACTGCAGCGGAGACGCCATGGCTAGTGAAAGTCACAGTGTCTCGTGTCTTGCGGGTCTTGAGGCCGGTATTCAAATGTTCTTGGAGGTTGCTACTTGACAGTCTCTCCTTGAGTCTTGTCGTGGGCGGGTAGGTGTTGATCGCGATCGTGGGGCGAAGCTTGGGCTCTGGTGCCAGGGGATTGGGCGAGCAGCGCGGAGCGAAAAGCTAAAAGGGCCGTACCGTGACTGCGCAGCAAAGAGCAGAACAGGGTGTCGCTTGAGGATTTAGAAGGCGATTCCGAGGAAGTCGGAAGCGGGATGCCTGCGAGAAGTTGTCGCCCGCCGAAGCAAAAAATTATTGTCGAGCGGCGGTGATTCAAAGCGTCGCGGAGCAACAACAAGGGTGGCGGGGAGGCAGCGGGTGCGTCACGAGCCAAGGATGCGATTGCGATTGCGATTGGAAGCGAAGCGAAGCCTGAACCTGCGAAAGGAGGAGGAAAAGACGATAAGAACAGATTTGATGCCGGGAGGGAGATGAAAAGAAGACGGCAAGTCACCCAGAAAGGGGAGGGAGGAATTGGCGCGGCAGGGCCGTGATGTTGTGGGATGGAGGGAAACAAGAAGAGAGGAAGGAGGGCGGCGTGGCCACCGAGAAAGATGTTTTTTTTTGTTCCCCTCCCTTTTTTCGCCATTGGATGCTACCACCCATGACACTGGTCGTTGGTCCACAATGCACTTTGCCCACATCTTAGTTACCTACCTATGGAGAAATTGAGAGCACTTCCCCCAGATTTACTTCTATTGGGGAATCATCGGGCAGTCAATCGTGGCCATATTTTTACAGTGGACATTGGGCTGCTATGTTAAGGTCTCTTTCAGCGGGCACTCTGATGAGCATCTTGATTGATGCCTGATACTGGATCGGTAATATGGCTCCAGCTGCGTGGGTGCTTTCAAGCCACAGAACGACATGATTCAATGGTCTTAACTTTGTGTGTCTCGTTGAGAGTCAGGACAAAGGAAGTTCCATGGTACTGCATCCTAATAAACTCACTAGGAAGGATGGTTGGTACGTCTGATCTCTTAGTTGGGGGTTACAAAGTAATCCCGTCGATTGCCAACTGAAGGCTCCTCCTCAGCGATGAGTCCTTGTGCATCACGACGCCGAGCATTTTGTACGCTTTTCTATAATAGTATACAGCTTTATGTGCCATCACTAAGGTAAGTAGCACCAGGAGCGCGTCCTTCGTTGGATGGTCAAGCCCAACGAGCTCTCAAAAGACTTCGGGTGAGTTGATCCTCTTGTCACGTGGCTCACGAACTCTGCCACGAACACATCGTCGTTCTAGACGAGGTGTTCAGGTCCCCAAGATAACTTGCCAACTGGATGAAAGGTATCCACTGTCATTGCAAGTGGAATGAGCGCTGTGAGTTGTATCGCGGGGCATCTGGTTCGCTGGGAGTAAACATGTTCGCCGTAATCGGCTGTTTGCTCACCTGCCCTTGAACTTCTCTTTCCAGCCGCCCTTTTCAAAGAGCCAAAGGGCCTCCGTCGCATATGCGCGGCTACCCCTGTGGCCACCCTCACCCATGGCCGCCTCTGTCAAGCTCTCCAAGGCCCGTCCCTTCTTGACCGAGCTCCATACTCCCATCGCAATAGGATCATCCGCAGTCTTTCCCCACTCTCCTAGACCAAGTCGGTAAAGAATCCTCCCAAGTGTTTGGAATGCCATGCATCTTTGTGCTGGAACTGCACTTCTTGCGAGTCGCGCTAGTTCTGCGATAGTGTAACCTGCTGCCTCTGGGGCTTCGCCATGGTGGTGTAGGCCTTTAGAAGAAGGAATAGACCGACTAACTCGAGGAGACAAGAACCGACCCCGGAAGTCGAATCGCAGAGCTGATACTGCGATCTCATCGTGTGGGTAATACGAGGAGTCTTTATCGGCTGGACTATCCTTGGAGGGGATTGGAGCCATCCAGGCGAGCTTGCTCGGATCGGCTGGCAGGTTGGGGAAATACTTTTCGTGTAGCGTAGCCAGAAAGTCTGGGTCGGATGGGTCGAGATCAGGTAGGGCTGGCGGAACAGGGAAGTGAACCGACTTGGGCAGGTCGGTGATTGGAAACAGATCGGGAGGTATCTGAGATGGGGCTTGGTCCTCATCATAGTTGTCTGATATCTTCTTGGATGAGGTAGCGCGTGATGCCGAGGCGCCTGTCACTGATGACGACTCTTCGGGAGCCTTTGCGGCTTGCGACGGAGCTGCTGGTGTACTTGTTGGCGTTATCGTCTTTGATGTGTCCTCGATCTTGATCTCGGGGGGAGGCATAGGCGCTTGCGGTATTTCAGACAGCGGGGGATCAAAAGGTGATGGGCCAGAAGACTCCTCAATATTGGCTCGCTGCAGTAACCTTTGGACAAGCCCAGGGTTGAGGCCATTCATGATGTCTTGTTGCGCCTGGGCGATCTCGGCGGGGCTCATGCTGGCGAGCTTTTGACGGTTCTCCTGATCGATGCGCTTCTTTTCAACAGCTTCATAGTCAATATTCTCGGTCGGTTCTTGAGATCTCTCGGCCTCAGGTTGTCCCCGACGTTGCGTTCGGGCACGGGGTGTCTCGCCGGCTGCCTCGGCGGCGCGCTGCTGCTTGAAGGCGGATGTCTTCCATCGCCGTTTATGTTGCGGGAAGCCGGTCGATGAGATAGGCTGATCGGAGAAATCGACGGGCTTTTTCTCGCCTGAGCCGCGCTCTACTATATCGCCGATTAGAAGTGTAGGGTCCATAACGCAGTGTTGTTATTTTGTCAGTTTGCGAAGTCCGGATTTCGCAGAGCCTTGATTCTGACGTCTTTTTTTTTCACTGTGGAGGCAGCGGAGAAAAGCTAGGTGGGGCATGGCTGCTTGTGTGACCCCACATCTTGTAGCGCGTTTTGGGCGGATTTGTCCGCCTACCAATGCCAATGAATGCCACGTGAAATTTGAGAATGGAGGGATTCCAAACAGAACGACCAAGATAATAGGTTGAGCCAGCAACCCCCAGTAAAGCCGTCATCGAAGAGGATTATTCTTCGGGATTTGAGTGTCTACATAGTCCGAGGAGGGAGCCTTCTTTAGGGGATTGCGGGCGTTGCTCGCATCATTCTTCGCCCATCGCTATGCGACATGAGACGGTAAACGCGAGCTGAACTGTGGTCACCTAAGGTTTGGGTTCCTGAAACGCGGGTCCCAATTTACTCAGCCATGTTTTGCGGCAGAATGAAAGCGGCCAACACACCACGCAAAGGATAGGTTAGCATCGCGAGATATTTACCTCAATAATATGAATATTTTGGTAGCGTTTGCTCCAGACCCATTACGAGAGTGTCCATTCCTTGACGTTGGAATAGGTGGACGGGTCCAAAATAGCAAGTCCCGGGACCAAAGCATGCTGCACCGCCACAGATTGGATACTGGGGTGCTGGGTGCATTAGCGCCGATCGATCCTCCTTCTTCCGAAATTCCAGAACCTGTGCGCCATGAGGAGCTTTCAATACTGTGTGAATCTTGCTCTCGACTTAATTCTATGTTGCACTCGAGATTATTATTTAATTTGTACCGAGAAAGAAATGCTGCTCGGTAGAACATTGGAGAATCTGAAGACATGTATCTATCGATTTTGTTTGAAGTCTTTGGCAGTTGACCGGGCAGTCCAGACTGTGGTGGAGCCTACGTTCATCTGATCTGTTTAAATGGAACAAAACCATCTTGACCAAGAGCATCATTATCGATCGTATCCTACAAGTCATTTCGCATTGGGCTTCATTTTCCCCGACGGTTTAGTTTTCATCAGGTGCCTTACGTCGTACAATAGATATGATCTTACTTAGTGAAGCACGGGGCACTTGGAGCCCGTATACTAAAAGTGCCGATTGGATGCTGCGACCCCCTGCCGAATCAGCCAGCGACAACAAGGACAGGTGATTATCACACAACAGATTGACCGAGATGTAGAGAAAATAAGTTCAAGTGAGGATATTCGCTGTATTATAATTACCAGTGTTCAATTCAGAAGAAAGAGAGAGCGGCTACTCTACATCGTGAGGGACCCCATCTTGTATTTTAGGTTCCCGATCAAAAACAATCCATCCCGCATTAGCCACATACTTCCCGAAAAACCAACGTGTGGCTGACGCTGGGCTTGCAGCCGCGCTAAATCCCTGTCGATGTACCGCGCCTATGTAAGCTTTGGTTCAACGTTCTGGTTCCCGGACGTGACGGTCCACTCACATTCAATCCACAAGCGAAGCCAGGGGGCCCTAGGGCCTTGAAGGCTGACCCCGGAAGAAACACGAAAAAAAGGGTCACAAGCGCAAGGTACAAGTACTCACGCGCGCTGCCACAGTTTGGAGAGGTGAGTTGTCGCGAGATACGAAAAGGTACATTGCTCGATAGTTATTCCTGGCGTTTCCCCACGCTAGCCCGCTGACCTGCGTTCACCCACAGCTCGCAGAACATTCAAGACTGCTGGACCCCCTGCTCCTCCCCTCCGATGTTGCACATGGACGCTTGGGAATCTGAGCTGGGCTTGGTACCTCGTACCTTTTGTACCTTTATCCGTGCGTCAAAGCTGTCTTGTCTCTCTTTTGCTCTATCAGGTCCGCCTAGGCATGTCTCTTCCATTGCATCTTTCGGTTTCCTCTGGCTCCAGGCTTGCCTTTTCCGCTAAGCCCGGCCCTTCCTCTTGATTGACTCTTGATTGACTCTCGTCCCCATTGAATTACTTGGTAGACCCCCCTCAAGCCCCCGGTTTCGAGGCTTTCGTGACGAATTCCCTCCCATCCGAAGCCGTATTGAACTGGTTTCCTGCCTGATCTCGCCCCCCCTTTGAGTTGTTTGGCCGAATGATTGCGGCATCCGCATCAAAATGTCCACGCCCCCCAAAAGATCCAACTCCACGGCCAAGCCAGAGTCTCATGAGGCACCCTCGGCTGCTCTAATCGGCGTTTATTAATGAAATTTCCCTTGTTGCCAGATGATGCTGGTCCGCCCCCTCGTTTACCCTCGTGCGTCGTGCCGTGCCGGAGTCGTAGCATTCGAAGTTAGCTGCTGGCAATAAGAGAAGCTGTTGGCTTGCCCCGTTTTTCTCCTTCCCGCCAGAAAATAAGAAATGTTGTCGTCGCCCCGAAGAAAAACGTAGCCATCCCCATCTCATTTCTCCTCCTTTTTCCCTTTCTTCCCTCCTCTCTCCCACGCAAAACCACGACCACCCGCCACTTCTCTCCAACAACGACACTGACAAACCGCGGCCGATTCGCTCAAATTCATCAATTCGACATCATTTGCGTATCCTAAACATTATCGAATCACCATCATTTGTTGCGCCTGGTGCTGCAGCATCTCCCGGCGCCTTCGAAACGGCTCCTCCCCCGCATTCGGCCCATTTTTCGACCGCCCAAGCTGTATCCACGGTCATAGTCGTTGCCCAACCCAAACTCGTGAGGCTATTCAGAGATTCGGGCCAGCTCCACTGCCTACATCCGCACTCCGCATTCTGGCCACTCACAGCCCGCTACGCTCCATCACCCTCCAGAGCGCGCCTTTTCCCGCCTGCAACCAGTCTCTGACGAGACCCGCGTCCCGCACCTCGAAGCATTTCTATTCGCTGTACGGAGTAACCTGTACCCAACTTCCTGGTGCAGTTCTGCGCCCCCTAGCGTGTACCACTACGCCGACCGCCATTCGCTGCCATTTAACGTTGGTGGTTTGAATCACAGCCTCGCTTGTTGCGCGACGCCTTGTCCCTTTCCTTTCCGCTGCGAATGAGTGGTCCTTTTCTTACTAGTTTCCTATTTCGGAAAGTCTTTCAACACAAGCACGCAGTGCATTGAAGTTTCCAAGAACTCGAAGATCCTGTACTCTTAGAGGTCATTGCCTCCCCTTTGCCTCGGCATGGCCGCGACAGCTGGCGACACGTCCATGTCGCGATACGACTCGTCAGCCGGCGAGCTTTCCTCGCCACCCTCCGGAGACCTGTCAGAACCTGGCTCACCGTCACGAAATGCCTCCAATAGTCGCGCACCGCAAGAATATGACGAGATAGTCGTTGTTTCCAGCGACGGCCAATATCAACACATCGGCCACCAAAGCCATGGACAAGGGCGTCCTCCGCCTCCTCTGCCGCCGCACTCAGGCACAGGACCTCCAAGGCGATATGCTCTCGTTGACAACCAATGGGTGCAGTTGACGGCTGCAGGTGTCCCCAGGAAGAAGCCCGGCCGCAAACCCGGAACCATTGTGAAACCTCGAAACTCGGATGGCGCTGAAGCGGCCAAGGCTGCGCGTAAGCCTCGCAGGCCTCGCGATCCTAATGCGCCGCCCATGCAGCGTAAACGCAAAATTGCTCCCGCGGATACCGATAACGATGTTCCTGCCGACTCCAAGTCTCTTGCTGCTGCAGCATCGTCCGCCTCTGTCTCATCGAGGCAGCCGCGTGTTTCCGATGTCTCCAACATGTCAGCCTCGTCGCCTGCCCAACAGCATTACCAGCAACCCTCTTCCGTTCACCAACCTGAGCAGCATTATTCCCCAAAGATACCGAAACGAGAACACTTTGGCTCTATGCAAAGTCTCTTGAATTCGGATCCTCCTGCCGAGCGACCACAGTCACAACCACAACCCCAGTCCAGCAATTCCACCTCCATTCCCGTGCGCACTAGCGGTCAAAGCTACGACCCTATCCGAGGCAATTACGATCCTATCCGCGAGACGATGGTTTCTCATAACCCGTATAACTCAGCTTCTGGGTCTCCCAGGGCTCCTTCCCAGATGCCCAATCGCTCGCCAACTATTGCAAGCCTGCTCGGCGGCAGTGATTCTCGCAACTCATACCAACCGTCGTCGAATCAGCCTCGCTTCCAAGCACAAGAACCTTCTCAACCGTCGTCACCCTCTAAAGAGCCACAGGCAATATCAACACCTACTCCGACATCACGATCACTGGCTCAAGAAGTCAAGAAGGACCCGCCACCACCACCACCCCCAGTTCAAAGACCAGTGATTAGAGAGTCCAACTTTACCACTATCTCCAACGGTCCTGTTAAGAGGACATCGCCAAAGCAGAAACCACATACTGGGGTCTCAACTCCCAGGACTGACAACCTCGACGACATGCAAGAAAGTGAGGGCCGTTCTATTCTTGACTTTGGGCGAGCCAAGCCCGGTGAAGAACTTCAGGCTCCGACCATTGTTCTGAGCGTTCCGATCCAGGCTGGTGAGACAAATAGGTACGTCAACTTTATGCGCATGGCAGAGGATCGCTATGGATGGGATGCCCTTCACCCTCGCCTGGCCGCCAATCGGGACCGAAAGGCTCGCATCGCCGCCGCAGCCGCTTCCCTGGAAAAGGCGGAATCCGGCCGCGAATCCGGCGACGAAATGTCCGTTGATCTCTCCGACGCCGAGGTTAGCAACCCCGACAACGGCGGCACCAGCGGCCCGGATGCCCAGGCAAAGCCTAAGAAGAAGCGCAACTTCAAGGAGGACCAGTACGATGTGCATGACGAATTTGTGGACGACTCGGAGCTTCTGTGGGAAGCTCAGGCGGCTGCTAGTCGTGACGGATTCTTTGTCTACTCTGGACCCTTGGTGCCCGAGGTTGAAAAACCTGCAGCTGGGTATGTTTCCTGAGAATATCTCCTCCTGATCACCTACTAACAAGTGACAGTCACGAAGGTCCCCCCAAACGTGGACGTGGTGGACGAGGCAGTCGAGGTGGTGGCAGAGGAGCGTCGACTCGAGGGGGAGCTGGTACCGGCCGTGGCGGCGGACCTGGATCCCGCGGCGGCTCTGTCACTCGAAAACCTCGTATCACCAAGCAGGAAAAGGCGCAGCGTGAGCGCGAAAAGGCCGAGCGCGAGAGCATGGCGCAGCTGGCAAAGACTCCGACTCACGGTTATTCGTTGAACCCAACTACGCCCTCCTTTGCCGTTAGCGAACTGGGCGCATAATCCCAGTCTCACTCCCACAGGCATATCCGGCAACCTACAACATTTGGCCTGAAGCTAGAAAGCTTCTCCATCTAAAGGCGCGCTTCTAATGAAAGGACACTGGCCTTACCTAGCCGCCATCTTGTTCAGCGCTTTACTGCTCACATTGTGCCGACATTCTCGATTTTTCACATCGAGGTTGCTTTCTCTTTTATCCCCCCCTTTTTAATTTTGTTCGCGAAGCATGGCTGGCCCGGCATGGCCTTCTTTTGGACGTTTTCAGGAATGTGGGAGAGTCGGCGTGTGTGGAATTTCGCATGTATGTACGGGGAGAAACCCGGGGTTCGGAATCACGGCGTTCAATGGGCTGTGGGTGGATGGCACACAGCAGGGCATGGGGGAAGGAAAGCACTGGGGTTATTCGAGGCTGGGTCTTTATGAAGCGGGACAGAGATGAGGCGTCACAGCGACAAGTTCCCTACAGCAAGGGGAGTTTATCTTAGGGGTTAGAAGTGTAGAGTAGCAGTGGATTGAATGTGAAGACGACAAATGGCCTGATGGCCTATGAGTTCCTTGTCAGCTTGTGATGAAGCCCAACTACACCGCTATGTGCACCTCGACTATCTGGATGTATGAGGAGCAGCTCCTGTTGACAGTGTAACTTGGACATTCCTCTGGTCTTGACCTGATAAGCCAACCGCCCTTCTTTACCTCTGGCGTCAACTGCACTAACAAGCAAGTAAGTACCTTAGTAGACGGAATTCTCCCATCGAATGTACCACAGCCGCTGTTTATCTCTCCCGCTATTTATCTCTCCCGCTTCTCCCGAGCGTGATGCAACAGCCTCACAGCAGACAAGAAGAGAAGAGAAGGCAGAAGCCCTCTATATAAGCACAAACATCCGCTAACTCGCTTCTCTCTTCTTTGCCCTATGCTCATCCTCTCATGGTTCAATGCCAAACAACGTTTCCTCCTCCTTCTCTCTCGTGTCCCTCAACCTCTCCGAGTGATGTCCTATATGCCTAACGGAAGAAATGCTCTTATGCGATGCTAAACTCGGCAACCTCGCCCATCTCGTTAGTCGGCTGTTCACCGATCTTGTACGCGGCGCGCCACCGCAGCTTGGCGGAGCTGACCCTTTGAGCGTGATTGCCCGCGTGCCAGATCTGGACTTCTTGGGTGATGCCCCGGCTTTGCTTGGGGGTGAGGTCACGACCGGTTTGAGGCCGGAGCTGCAGTTCGTAGCCCTGGAATATAGTTAGATCGGCAGTCCTCATTGATGAAAATAGTAAAGCAAGTACCTTTGTTACGGCGAGTTGGAAGTGGAGTTCGCTGATGGGCTGGGCTATATTGTTAGAGAAAGCGAACGTGATGTTGATGGCGTTACCGGCAGCGGGTGACCGGTTAGCGAGCATCTCAATACGGACATTTGTATTGCTGATGGTCGTCTGGTGCTCTTTGGGCTTACTGGGCTCTGGGGGCAGTGCGGAAGAGAAGCTCCATTCGTCGTCATCGTTGGAAGCAGCGGGAGGTTGCGGCGGAGCGGGAGACGCACGCTGCGAGCCAAAGCCGCTGCCTGCGAGGGCTGCAAAAGGATCGGATGCGGGCTGCGGCGGAGGCGCATGAACCGACTGCTGCTGCAAGGGCGGCTGAGGTGTAGCTGACTGGGAGACGGGCTGTGAGAAGGACGCAAATTGAGAGAAAGAGGGAGGAGTTGGTGTTGACATAGGACCCTTGGCGGAGTTGTCCTGGGTCATGGAGGATAGCAGCGCAGGGCCAGGGATATCTAAGGTGGTGGTTAGCACGCTGACATGCTCGGTTCTATTTGTATGTCGCAACTTACTCTGATTTGCGCCGAAGCCAAGGGCAATGCCACCGCCTTGTCCAAAACTGCTCGACTCTGCGCCAATATCAAGCCCAAGCAGGTCATTCTCAATGCCAGCAGCACCGGAAGCAGGCGCAGGAGTGCTGCTTGGCTCGGCGCCATTGCTGCCGTTGGCATTGGATGTGTCAGCGTCAAAGTCGATCAACGACAGCTCGTTCGCTGCGCCTGAGGATCCCGTAGCCGCAGCTCCCAACGTAGATGGAGGAGGGGCGCCAGCAGCGACCTTGGCCGCGGCCTCCAGGTCACCCTTCTTCATGAGCTTATACCGCTCCACCGTTCGATGTATGCTGTCGTTAATCTCCAAGAGCTTGGCCACAGCCTCGTGGTCATCCGATTCCTCCTCGCACATCTTTTGAATCTTGGGCTGAGCGCTCTGCAGGGCAGCAGCCAACTCGCTGAAGACATCGCCATCTTGCATGGTGTCTCCCTCCCTGAAAGCCTCTAGCCGTTCTTCCAGTAACCGCGCCTTGGCCTGGATCTTGCCAACTTCCTCGGCAGCCTTTGCGCGATAGTCTGTCTTGGACCGCGTATCGTAGCCGGCCATGATCTTCATCAGGCGGTTGGCTTCTTGGAGATCCTCAGGGGCACCACGTCGGATGAGTTCTTGAAGCTTGGCTGATTGCGCCTCGCGCTCCTCCTCCTCCATCTCCTCTGCAGATTTTAGGTTCTTTGAGGCCATCATCAGCACGAAAGGGGCTTGTTTTGGACGATTGGGCACTTACATCGCTGGGATTCAAGACAGCGGCATCTTCCCTCCGCACCTCGGGAAAGACATAACCCTTGTAGCTCAGCAAACGGTGCATATCCCTGATAAATCCCAAGTCCTCCTTGTATCGGCTCGTTTCGCATATCGTCCCTCGCCATTCCTCAAGCGCCTCAAGAATTTTTGCCTGAACGCGAGTAGCCCGAATCGGGGGTCGTTCGGGAAACCTCCTAACGAGTTCATTGAGAAACTCTTTGGTACTGATTTGCAGATGAAAGGGGTATCCGCAGTTCTTGACGCAAATGTCGAGGAGACCGATGGCGAGCAGGGCGACGTTGGGGTTGCGATGGTTGATGTAATTGACAATGGCAGTAGCAGCTTCACGAGGAGCACTGCCCTTCTTTGAGTTGATGAGGTCGGCAATCTCGAGGTAGAGGGCGAGATTGGGTTCGTAGTTCTCGGGACTGCAAGCAGCCTGGACAAAGCGCTGAAGCTGGGAGGGGGTCCGGCCAGATCCAGGCAACTCGCCCCAGCGGTCGCGAGCCGCTGCGCGAGCAGAAGCGGCCTCCATAGTACGCGACGAGAGAAGCGACGTGTATGCGAAAGTATTGCGCGCGTCGGCCGGGCGGTATGAGGCAGTTTGGTTAGGAGCGTGAGCTGGCCGTAATCGTAATGCGGTTGGAATCCAGCGGGGGAGACAGCCCAGGGTACGGAGCTTGACGTCGGGTTGTCCCAATGTGGATCAGGCCAGCGGAAACGGTAGCCTGAAGGAGAAGGATTCGTTTCAACTGAACAAGCTGGGCTCGATAACCCCGTAAGAACCGCTGGGGCTCGTTATGAGAGCTGGGGCTCGTTATGAGAAGAGCTGTCGACGTGGCTGCTCCAGGCGAGGACTCGGAGTCGGAGCCAGGGGACGGACAATCGAGACTGACAGCTTGCGCTAACAGGCACCCAAAGAACGATATGATGTGCTGAGTGTGGCTCTGTTCCCGCTGCAGAGTGGGAACGGTGTCGGCATCTTGAATCTTCCGATCCGACGGTGAAAGCATTCCAGGAGCTCAGTGCCAGGTTACAGCGGGCTTCAGTGATGGAGCCTCTGCGTCACAGTGGCCCAGCCGCTTGCATGAGGTACCCCTCCATCCATTGAACCCCGCCATGGATCGTAGGTTTATCAAATCATCATTACTGACTGCTTGGGGAAATAAAATCTCGACGTCGCATCCCACCTTGCCCTGCGCACAACGCAAGCTCGAATCCTTCCAGAACGACGCAACTATATCAACAATAAAATCACACGTGCCGAATTCAAACCCAGACGTCGGTATCCAACATGGTCCGCCACAAGAAAGATTTCAACTCCAAGGGCAAAAGAGGTGGCTACGGCCCCCCGCGCTCTCGACAACCTCTCAACAACGATGAAGATGGAGGCAGCTCTTCAAGGCGCCCGGCTTTCAAGGCCGCCTGTTGGGATCTCGGCCACTGCGACCCCAAGCGATGCTCGGGAAAGAAGCTCATGAAGCTCGGAATGATGCGCGACCTGCACCTTGGCCAGCGCCATAACGGCGTTATCATCACACCCAACGGCAAGCATGTCATCTCCCCCGCCGACCGTGAGCTCATGGATCAGTACGGCGCCGCCGTCGTCGAATGCTCCTGGGCGCGAACTCAGGAGATCCAGTGGAATAAGGTCGGCGGGAAATGCGAGCGCTTGTTACCATACCTTGTCGCAGCGAATACAGTCAACTACGGCAAGCCCTGGCGGCTGAATTGTGTCGAGGCTCTCGGTGCTGCCTTCTACATCTGCGGCCATTCAGATTGGGCTGAGCAGATCCTTGAGCCCTTCTCGTACGGCCCGTCCTTCCTGGAAATCAACTCCAGTTTACTCAAGCGGTATGCCGCATGTACCGACGAGGCTAGTGTCAAGAAGACAGAGGAGGAGTGGATGGAGCAGCTGGAGAGGGAATACGCCGAGAGCCGAGAAGAAGGCAACGATGATATTTGGGCAAGTGGAAACACCAATCGAAGACGCATAGGATCTTCCGATGACGAGGACGAGGATGAGGAGGAGGGGGACAGCGACAAGGACGACCAGGACAGCATAGATGGGATATACTTGGGCAAACGACCACCAAAGTCTAACCCGCAAGCAGAGGAAGAAGAAGAAGAAAAGGATCGCTATGCACTATCCGACGACTCCGACGACGAAGACACAATGGCCGAGATTCGCCGCAAAGTCCTCGCCTCAAAGACCTTCGCAAACCCCAACCCCTCTCAAGACGATAACAGAAAGCCCGCCACTATCCCCAACCCGCGTCAGCAGCAACAACAGCAGTTCAAGCCCGCTACCGACGTGCAGCCAGACTCGGACAATGGCGGGAGTGGAAGTGACGAAAATGACGATGACGAGTTTGACAACATAATCGAGGCCACCCCAGTGACGGACCGTATTGGTCTGGCTAAGCTGGAGAAGGAGCGCTCGCAGGCTTCGATCACGACGAGGACATTCTCGTCGAATGCTGTGGGAGCACCGTACAAGCGATGATGAAGGAGTTCTGGGAGGTCGGCTATGTTGGTGCAAACGTGAAAAGGAGTGGGAAAACCCCACGACTTCGTCCTCCGATAATTGTTCGTGAGCACATGAAGGAATGGCCGTAAGGCTTCTTGGAATCATCAAAACTATCGTAATTCTGCCGACCTCCATTTGTTTGTATTAGTATTGAGTGTTGATGTATTGCTTCCATCTATCCAAACGTCTCAATTCTTACATACCCCATCTGTTCCCTCGTCCGACCATGCTTCATTCATTCCAACTAGTCGTACACCCCTCCCTATGGTGGGAGGGCCTCTCTTTTAATTTCGTTTTGTACATGCTGTCTCTTTGCCTTACAATCCTGTTCTTACAGCGTTCGCTTCTCCTTGATGATTTCATATGTCTGGATCTGATCGTCGACCTGCAGTTCTTGGAACTCCTCCAAGCCGATACCGCACTCGCTGCCCTTGCCCATTTCCATGACGTCCTTCTTGACGTGCTTGAGCGTATCAATTTTTCCTGGAGAGAATAAGTTAGTTTATCCAAAAACGAACATTTGCAAGTGGATTGGTTCTTAAAGGGTAATGGGTGATAGAAGTTAGCTTACCATCATAAACTACCTCGCCGCGTCGAACCACCTTGACTAACGACGTCCGCTTGATAGACCCGTTACGGACTCTGCAACCTGCAATGTTCTTCTGCACGCGCTTCTTGACGTTGATAGCAAAGACCTGCGAGACGTCCGCCTCGCCAAGGACCTTGTGCGAGATCTTGAACGGTAGGAGATCTGAGAGAGTCCCCTTGACGTCGTCGACGACGT
>JAAVUK010000560.1:0-31235 GCA_014899095.1 Fusarium buxicola
AGCCTTCTTATCCTAAGAAGGAGACCAAGCCCTATCACAAGGAGCACAAGCCTGCTTATGAGCAGCCCAAGCCTCACCACGAGAAGCCCAAGGCTTCTTACCCCCACAAGGAGACCAAGCCTTCTTACCCCAAGAAGGAGCACATCAAGGACTATGGTGTGAACCACGGCTCTGCTTCCTACGAGAAGCCCAAGGGTGGCAAGGACGCCAAGAAGCCCTGCCCCGAGGATGAGAAGAAGAACCACGGTAAGGAGCACAAGCCTTCTTACCCCAAGAAGGAGACCAAGCCCTACCACAAGGAGCACAAGCCTTCTTATGAGCAGCCCAAGCCTCACCACGAGCAGCCCAAGCCTGCCTACCCCAAGAAGGAGCACAAGCCTGCTTATGAGCAGCCCAAGGCTTCTTACCCTCACAAGGAGAACAAGCCCCACCACGAGCAGCCCAAGCCTTCTTACCCCAAGAAGGAGACCAAGCCTTCTTACCCTCACAAGGAGCACAAGCCTGCTTATGAGCAGCCCAAGCCTCACCACGAGCAGCCCAAGCCTTCTTACCCCAAGAAGGAGACTAAGCCCGCTTACAGCTACTAAAGTCTCTCCCATGAGAGCTGATGACTGGACCAGAGCTTGTGTTCAGGATTTGATGTGATAGGCGGAAGAGCCTGGGTGGTACGGCGACACGCACATGGGTGAGAGTTACAACGATTTGGCACACTATCCTTTTAATAACCGACAGTTCTCAACGAGAGAAGCATTTTCATTTTAATGTCTACATTAAGCTAGCTAGAACAAAACTGCGGTTATGTTTGATTCTTGTACTCTCTTTAAGTTATTTAATACATCTACGATTGCTTTTGAACAATAGCCTGAGTAACTGACAAGCTTGTGATGAGCTGTGACCGGTGATGTATGGTGGTTTTGGATCAAATCCACTACTTCTTTCTTGATGGGATTAAGGCATCTCTGCAACAGTTACCCATAACAGGTTCTTCAAGTACTTTGCTGAGCTGTGAAGGATTGCAATCCAAAGGCTGATGCGCCTATAGCATCTGGATGGCGCATGATTGGTGTTGCAACAGAACCGAGTCAATTACTAACTGAGATTGCCAAAAACCCATCGCATCTGTTCCCATGATATGGCTGTAGCTTCAGCTTTACCTTGTAGCACAATATTCTGGCTTGTGGTGAGGTGATGAAGTCGCAATAGGCTTTGTCATAACACGGCCCAGGTATAGTGATGCCAAGCAAAATACAGTATAGTAGTTCCAATCAAGCGATCTTTCAACCCAAGTCTAACCATTGCTCAATTCTAAGATCCCTGCGTCGAGATAAGCTCTTCACATCCTGAGACTCAGCTATACAGCTCTTTCTGGCGTTCAAGCACAGCAGGATGTCGAATTGCCCCTGGCTTCAACTTGCTAAAAGGAAAGTCAACTCCCTCTTCGACATCAGGAAATGGGCCCAGAGGAGTGATGGCCAATGGGTTGATTTTGTCGTGGCTTTTGGTATACTGTAGTCCGCTGTTAGCGTCAACGCCAAATTATCCATGGCTCCGTGCCTTACATTCTCTTTGATATGTCTGAAATCTGTGGTCTCTCTGAACCCTGTTACATTCCAGTAGAGGTTCTTAAGCCACGCGTGGATAACAGGGTAGTTGGCGCGAATGGTTCCCAGGTTGCACTTGAAATGCTGGACGTAAATAGCATCGAATCGAACGATGGTCGTGTATGCTCGGATGTCGATTTCTGTCAGGTCCTTGCCAAGAACATATGGGCCTCCATGCTGATATACCAGATCCTCTAGTTTGTTGAGAGCCGCAAAGACAGTCGGCACATTATCGTCGTATCCCTGCTGCGTCGTCGCAAAACCTGCTTTGTAGACACCAGTATTGAGATCTCGTTGCATCCACACACTGATTTCATCAATGGTGGTCCTGAGGTGCTCGGGATAGAGATCCAGCTTCCGGCCTACGCTGTCATCGGAGAGGATCGAGTCGAATGCCGTTGGCAACCATCGGAGCAGCTCGGCGCTTTCGTTATTCACGATGCGGTTCGTTTGTTTATCCCAGAGCAGAGGAACGCTGTATATTCCCTTGTACTCGGGATCGTCTTTGAAGTAGACTTGATGTAGAAACTTTGACTTGAAGAGTTGGTCCTCTGTTGCCCCTTCGTACTGGTCATCCGGTAGGCTCGGGAACTGCCACCCGGGCCATCCTTTATCATCGCCTTTTGGATATGGCTTCAAGACGGAGATGTCGATGATGGATTCGAGGCCCTTGAGATGCCGAACCAGATTGGCCCGGTGGGCAAATGGGCAGAAAAGGCCAATGTATAGGTGATAACGCCCAGCCCCAGGAGGAAACTGGCCGTCCGGACTGACAACTCCGTGCCACGAGTCTTGGCTGTTTTTGTGTATCGACATTCTGTCGTATATAGGCTTCTCGGAAGGTAGGGAAACACAATCAAGTTTGGATTGTCTCAACACTTTCGTGCTTACGATATCTCAACCCCGCTCGGAAGATACGGATGCAGTTGGCTGAGTAATATTCTGTGTCCCGGCTGTAAGCGGCCTCAATCTAGAAATATGACTATAGCATGCAATAGTTCCTAAACTTACTCCTATTCAAATACGTGAAAAGATGTGTGATTGTTCGCGTGGTTAGGAGCTTCGAGGAAGCGAGAGACAGCGTCTGTGCTATGAAGATTGACGCGCAGACCTCTCGGCTTCCTTTTTCAACGCTGCATTGAACATTCCCCAATTCTCATTAGGTTCGTCCGTCTTAATCCACGAGCCAAACATGGTAACAAAGGCGCCTGAATAATCCTCCTTCTGGATGAAGGTGGTGCCCCCGAGATTTTGCTTGCTCGGTGAGAAGTAGAAGAAATGCTTTCCAGTGGCGAGAAGGGGCACTGAACCCTCCCATGCGAAGCATTCAGGCGTGTTTTCCTGGAAAGATTTTGATTAGATACCGGTCTTGTAGAAACCTGAGCCGACAAACGTACTATTACGGGTGGATGAAAGACCATTCCGTGCAGGGACACTCTGATCTTGTCTCCTGGCTCGAGTTCAAGTGGCTTCCTACTTGAGTCGACGGGCCGAACTTCCCAGCCTTGCTGCCATTGCTGCCATCGATCGAAGTCAAGGAACTGATCATGATTAGACATGTTATTTACCAGCTTCCAGTTTGTTATACACACCACTGAGCGGACAGTAGCTGGGGACGCCAGGATCTCTATTGGAGCAGTCTGTTCGATGGTTCGGCCCATTTTGGGGTTGGGGAGCTTGAAGACGTTGATCAAGAAGACAGGAACTGATTCTAGCCCAGAGAAAGTTGAAGCTTTTAAACAGAAAGAACAGAAAAGTTTATAATAGATATTGTCAGTTTGATTGTTACGAAAGGCCAGTAAATCAAGATAGTATTGCTACAGAGGTGGTTAATAGGTGATTCCTTTATGCCTTTCCAACGTGCGAAGATACAGTTTTGTTGTGGCCCCTCAGAGTGTGGATGCAACAACCAGTGGCCAGGTCCCAGGTCTTTGCTGTATCATCGGCTGACCCAGTCGCCAGTCGTTGGCCATCTGGTGAAAATGCCACCGCAATCACGTCCTTCTCATGTCCAGTCAGGGTTTGAATACAGCTTCCTGTGGCGAGGTCCCAAATTTCGGCTGTCATGCCAAATGATGCGATTGCCAGTTGTTCAGCACATGATGAAATGACCATAGATATGATACCCTCACGACGGGGTCTCCGAAGGGTTTGATCACAGGCGTCGGTATCCAAGTTCCAAATCTTTACTAAGCCTCTTCCCTCTGTTGCCAGGTACTTACCATCTGGTGATATGGCAGTCTCATCCCCAGGTCCACATCGCTCCTTTAAGCTTCGGATAATGACGCCTGCAGCCCAGTCCCAAATCTCGACTGCCCCACGTCGTGTAGTGGAAACCAGTTGATGACCATCTGGAGAAAAAGCGACCAAACCCACCCCCCAGTTTCCGCTCTGAGCTCTGAGTGTTTGAAAGCAATTGCCTGAGGTTGCATCCCAGATATTTATGATGCCAACCAGATCGCACGATGCCAGCAACCGGCCATCTGACGAGGAGGTGACAGCATTAATAAGAGAACTGTGGCCATAGAGAGTCTGAATGCAGTCGTCCCAATGTTCTGGCATTTCTGGCTTGAGCATAATCCACTCGGGCTCTTGCTGGTAGAATTGCTTTCGAACCAGACTATGTGATGGGCTGAAAATAAGTGCAGATGCATAAACTTGCAGTGGAGCAGTCTCAATAACCCATTTGTGATTAAGAATGAACCGGTGAGCATCCTGAGTGAACTCGACCAGCTGGTACATCTCGGTTCTTGCCTGTAATTGGCTTAGCCACAGTCAAAGATATTCATAAGAACAATCAACCCACCAATGCCGACTCTAGCTCTATGATGGCCGTGGCTGCGGAAGACAAACCTCGCAACAGGCTCATCGCTTCTAGCCAGTAAAGAAGCTTCCCCTTGAAAAACGCAAAAACGTCCGACAGATGTGCTATGTTGTCGTCCTTCGTAATATCGGACGCAATCAGATGTTGGACCCAGTACATACAGGAGTATGCGATGCCGGATAACGGATCAGGGTTGGGGAGTAAAACCTCGTCAATAAGGGCCCCTGGAGAGCTCAAGCCATAGATATCCCGCTTCAACCCTCTCTCAAGACCCACTAACGACGCCGTGAAGATTTCGGAGTGCCGATGTCGAATCCCAGTTGGAAATATCTGGTTGGATCTCTTGGCGAGAAGAAAGTCTTTAGCGGATTGGTGCACAAAGTAAACCACGCCGTCTTGAAGGGTCAGAAATGAGCCGCATGAGCCGATGACATCTTCTAGCCAGGCGTGTTTGTAGCCCTCAAGAGAAGCCACGAGAGTCGTCAACTCTTTTGTTGTAATAGGGCGGAGAACAACATAAGCTGTAGCAAGAATTTGTCTCAGAAGATCTGCTTCCTCAGAAGCCGCAATCTGTTCCAGCATCCGTTCATAGAAGGAATCAAGACCTGGCGGAAACCTCTTGAGATCGACAAGCGTGTTTCGCTCCCTGACGTTAGGGACGGACAGCCTTTGACATACCAAGGCAACCCAAAGGAAGGTATCGTCGGCATGGGAAACCAGGTACTCATAGACATCAAGTTTCAGCTTGTCGTCGTAGCCCTTGTCACGTGCTAGATCGTCCACGTTCTTGCGAATGTACGACTGGACTGCGCTGGAGACAGCCTCCTTATTCAACTCCAGTTGAACGCTGACTTTCTGGGCACGTCTGAGCTGCAGCTCAATCTCCGGCCAGTTGCGACTTGAGATAATCCACTTTGCAGGACAAGAGTCAGATAAACTTATGATGAGTCTGATCAGACTTTCTCTGCTTGTTGTGCACTCGTCAAGGGCGTCTACGACCAAGATGGCCTCTTGCGAAATCGGATCTTGTAGCATGTCGCGAAGGGTCTTTGTCAATGACACACCAGCGTTGATGCCCTCGAACATCTTCACTCCTTTGATGTCATACTCTTGTCGGATATGCGAGATGAGCGCTGGTCGCTGGCAAACCAATAGATAGATGAGACCTCGTAGTACTGCTGTCTCGCTGGAAAGCTGGGCCTCAGTGGCCTGGCAGAAAAAGTAGGATAACGGAGTCATCGGCTTCTTCCTGATCTCGTCAATGATGCCGCATAACAACATCGTCTTTCCTTTTCCAGGATCTCCCTTGATCCAGAGAAGCTGGCTCTCTGGATCATTTAGAAATCCTTTGAAGTCGTCATGATCAAGAATCCAGCGGTACGAGTCCCTAAGTAGACCGCCTTTTGTGGCCTGGATGCGCTCCTTGTCCTCCTGGGGATCAGTAAGTTGCAAGTCTCGGAGACATTGCTTGTCTTTCTCATTTTGGTGTCTCCGTGCCAGTTGGTTGGTCTGGTCTTGAATCGCAGAATGGATGTTCTGGAGGAGTGTTTCCTGGGAGCGTGCTGCCTTCTCAATCTCGTTCAAGGTCGATTTAACTTCCTCGTTATTGTACTGCTGAAAGTCTTGTCTGAGCAGGGCCTCGGCATCCTTGATCTCAGTGAGAGTGTCTGCCCAGTTATCGAGTATGATGACATCTCGGAGTAAAACAGATGCCCAATTACGATAATAAAGACAGACGCTCCGTATTTGATACAAGAGAAGTTTCTTGTAAAGCTCCACAATGTGGTTTTCGAGACCATTCTGTAGCGAAGCGCGCAGTGCATCCTTTTTGGCGTCAAGGAGGCCTGCCAAGTTCCAGTACCACCTCATTCTCGAAAGAACGTACGCAATACCCTGGCGGTTAAGGCCTGGTTCTTTCATTGGATTTGCGAGGATCTGTTGGCTGTCAGTGGCTAAGCTAAGGGACGACGGGATGTATGAAAGGGTAGCAATACCTCCAGCCCAAGAGATACTCCAGCCCAAGCGATAGCGGCTTCAGGTACGAACTTGATCGCCTTACCGACTACTTCCTTCACGTTGTGTACGATTTGTAGCACTTCGTTAACTCTTCCCTTGACTTCGGCCTGTTTCTTTGACCGTTCTAGCCCTGTTTCAACGAGGTCCCACATCTGGCTGGGCGTTACCTTGCGAGTCTGTGATGTCTCACTGTCTTCAAGTTCAGCACTAGTGCCCATCCAATCGCCCTGGTGGACCTGGGCAAGTATTGCCTCGTATGCCTCGACTTGCTTAGACTCAGACTCTCTGAGCTTATCGTACGCTTGGTTCCATAGTTGCTCTGGTAGACGCGATGGGACGGATCCGACGTCGAGTGGACAAGTCTTCGATGTCCCCTCGGGTTGTATCACGACGCTGGGTGACACAGTAGTGGTTGTTGGCGGTGTTGCGGGCGACGGAGCAGCTGGATTAGAGCCAGGGACAGGTGTTTCGGCTTTGCTTTTGAACTTGGAAGAGAGCCTTCCAAGCCCACGATCAATTCGACGCCGCATTCTCACGTGCGAGACAATCAGGTCTTGCTGCAATGTGAAGCTGTAATGGATGAGGGGAGAGCAGGGCTCTGATGGTTGAATCAGGGTGCGAGCCCCACGGAATATTCACAAAGAAAGCAGATGCATGATTACGCAAGAATATGCAATAATCAGCAAAAACAAGGATTAAGATAGCTCGATTCGCATTCTGAGTCTGGCAAATCAGGAAATACCGAAATCCTACAAAACAGCCCATCCAATCAATGGTAAAGAGGGGGCTCGGAGTAAGTGAGTGGACAGCCGTTAGTTGAAGCTGAAGTTGTGATAGTATGATGACAATTCACTGGGGCCTTAAGATGCCAAAAGGTATAATGCACTTGCTCATAAGAACATCGTCTCAAATACCGCTCTTTTTCTTGATACCGGTACTCCAAGTAATAGTTTAGAACTGCCAGACAGGTAACTCGTCTGCCGACGGCGTCTCAACAAATACAAACACGCTAAAATGATGGGAAGATGATATATTTGCGATATCTTACCGCAATAAATGCCGTAGATGATGGCACCTTTTCCCCCTTCACCTTTTCTTCTTTTTTCTTCTTGGCTGCAGGATAGCTCTAGACGAAGCAGTGTCTGGTGTATAATAGTAGCAATCGTAGGCATATACACTAGATACGGGCAGTAGCCGCTATTGTCGAGCAAGAGCTGCGTCCTAGAGAGTCTAGTTGACTGGCAGCCATTGCGGCCTGTGCCTTTTGTTTACCACAAGCCCGCCGAAACAACAAACTCGGAACCAACTGCTCCAGAACATCACCGTCGCCCTAGCCCGGAATGGCTGCAGAAATCATGTAAAACTCAGCTCCAAGTCGTCTCGCCAACTCTTCACCCCCTTCTCGTGAAACGACGAATGGTCCTCCCGGAGAGTGGTTGCCCACAACCAGTTTCGGTATCGGCCTAGGGTCCAGGTCTGTGGTAACGATCGGTGACGGGTCAGGTTGTGGGGTCTTGAAGTTGACTGTCGCTTTGAGGAATGCTGCTCGGTTTCCTCAGTACTCGTTGCCAGGCACTCTTGGCCGGCGTAAGTAACTTGTCCATGGTTAACTCTTGGCCTGCATCTGGTAAAGGCCGAGAGAGCGGCAAAATAGGAAAATGGGACATCATGTCGTTGAACTTGATCAATGAATCAAAGCTTTCGCGGCTTGCATCGTCGTATACCAACATAAAAGCGTCGCCGTGGTTCGGCATCACAATGGTTAAAGCATCATACCCTTCTCCGATAAGCACCTAGTCTATTTCAAGAATAAGCTTTCTACTATTCAACTCTATGGGAACGGGGTCTACTATAATCTTTGAGTTAGTAGTGCAGCACAACCGAGACTAATTAAGCGGGCGAGGTTGCTGCTTGGTGGGCTTTGTAAGGTTGCTCGGGCGGTTAGAGAGCATATGAACTCGCCTATCTTATTTTAGGTGGGTGATACCAAGACTGAGAAATTAATGCGGTTTACTTGTAGCAATAAGTAAAAGGGGATTGTATTTTATACAGAATATGGCCGACCTTGGCTTTCCTGGCCCTTTTCAATTATTCGTAACCTTAAACCACACCGGATGAACGCTACTGTTTACCGGAAACAAACGCAGTACTGGGGGTTTACGCCAAAGTCCAGGACTTGGAGCGTCCCAAGAAGCCTGAGTGAAATCCAGTTACTGAGCGGTTCAGCACTTGTCAGCTGCTTTTCTTTCAGGCATGTGGCTTGACCACGTGGCGCAGAGCGCTCTGATGCAAGCCCTTTGCTCAGGTTAATCCCTCAAGTATCAAATTCAGAAGAAGCCAACTCGGACGCGCCCTAAGTAGCCTATCTCAACCACTGTCGATATGTCTCTCTGTAGCCTCTGTAAGACCATCCCGAGCAAGTTATTTAGCTCAGACAGAAGCGATCAGTGCACCGTCGACCATCACTCGAACGTCGTCGCGCTTGAGCAGTCGGCAGCTGAAGGATGCCCCATGTGCGCTGTCCTGCGCGATGCAATGCAGCGACGAGCCAAGGATGGACAGCTCTGCAGCCATTACGGCGGCAAACCAGTTGATCTGTCAGAGCAAATCCACTTGAGAAGCACCAAGTTTGCCGAGCAGTGGGTTTGTGTGGGCTGGTCCGACGCGGGGAGTATTAGGGGCATGGATGTGCCGGAGGATTGGGACGACACGGCTATATATGGCTGTGAACCGGAACTTGGAATGAGTTCTCGTCTCAAGTACCAGGCCGATACACTCGGATGGTGGTTGGAGAACTGCTGGAGCAAGCATCCAGAATGTCGCAAGAACCACGACGGCACCTATGTTCCGACTCGCCTCATCGATGTCGAGTCCTCCAACCCCGATACCGTCCGGCTAGTGATCACTTCTGAAGCATCTATGGATGACCGACGCTACATTGCCGCCAGTCACTGCTGGGGTCTGAGTATGCCGGCCTCTGCCAAAACCGTGACCTCCAACCTCGAGCAGCATACCCGAGAGATCTCGCTCAAAGCATTGTCGAGAACCTTTGTCGACTTCATACAGACAAGTCGGAACATCGGTGTCCGATATGTGTGGATCGACTCTTTGTGTATTATTCAGGATTCGCGTGAAGACTGGACCATCGAGGCCTCGCAAATGGCAGCCGTCTACTCAAACGCCTACGTAACGCTGTCTGCGTCAAGCTCCGCCGACGGCAATGGTGGCTGTAGAATTGGAGACTCATCTGAAGCTCATTTCGGGCCGGTCGAGCTGACTTGGGACAGGACAGCAGAGTCTGGGCTGCCTAAGCGTCGCACAATTCGCGTCTATAGCAAGCCAGTTGGACATGCCGTTAATGTCCTGCTCCAGGATCCTCTGGTGAAAAGGGGATGGACGCTGCAAGAGCGTGAGCTATCACCGAGGGTAGCCCACTACTCCAAAGACACGATCCGCTGGGAGTGCATGTCGCAGAAGGCGACTCTCGAATATCCCTGGGGCGATACTCTACCGTTCAACAATGCGCTCCGGGCATTTGACCAGGGCCAGCTCCATCCCCAGGGCACTGGGGGTTGGTATTCCGACGACAATGTGAAGAGAAACAGTTTCATATGGTTCGAGGTTGTGGAGCGGTACACCAAACGATCCCTGACGAACCAGACGGATATTCTACCCGCAGTATCGGGGATCGCACGGTACTTTTCTGGAGAAACTGGAGACAAGTATCATGGCGGTCTCTTCGAGTCTCACGGCATCATTGGTCTCATCTGGAGTATTCAGGGAGAATGGCAGAATGAGAAGAACAAGAGCAGCCGACCAAAGGAATATCTGGCCCCGTCGTGGTCTTGGGCGTCGGTCAAGGGATCCGCCCTCTGGTGGGGGACGCTCAAAGAGATAAAATCCGACCCTATTGATCACAGCTTCACGCCTGAAATACTGGAAATGAGTGCAGTACCAGCAGGGAACGACCCTTTTGGCATGATTACAGGGGGCATGCTCAGGATAAAGGGACTCTTCACATCGGCCCTTGCCATCTGGAGGGAAGAAGACAACCTACAGCAAGACCAGCGGTCCATTCTAGTCATCCAACCAGAGAATCAGTTGACAAAGGTTGGGACTATTAAATTCGACGTTCCGGCGGAAGCTTGCCAAGTGATCCTTTGTTTGGCTTGCCGCCGAGAGAACACCTACGGCTGGATTGATGCCTTGGGTCTAGTTCCGACGGGACAGAAAGCGTTGGAGTTCAAGCGTGTGGGACTCGTAAAGTCGAAAGATAATTCATGGTGGGAGAACGCGCTCACAATGGAAATCACTATTGTCTAAGGTTGCGTGCGGTATTAGGGGTTCCTGGATCATAGACCTACTTATATATAAAAGATTGAGCCGACCTACTATCGGAAGTTCACCAAGGACCCGGTGTTGAAAGGGAACTAAGTCCAGTCAGGGGCCTGTGCCAAAGGCCAAAGCAAATCCACGGTTGATAGTCCCTATTGGAAGGACGAGTTCTTCACCGGTCGAATGTCTATTCTCTAACAAGTTTCTGATCAAATTGGGTATTCCCTGGAGAATTATCAACAATGCGTCCATAAGTGAGCAACCTTACGCGGTGTAGATTGCTGGATCCACTACAGACTGCCTTCATGATATTTATATCTACACCACAGTATATCGTGTGGGTCTATTCTTCAACATGTCTATTCATAATATAACACTATAATGATATTTAAATATCAAGTAGATATGGAATCCAAGCAACACTTTGCTGGGCCTACTCAGCTACCGGGCAATGATCATAGTTACCGTCAACATTGTTGCCCCACCACGATGGGAAAGGGCGCGAAGGGCCACCAGCACCGAAGACTGCAAAAGAGAGGATGAAAAGGACAAAAAGGCTGGCTCCGTCAAAGGCACCGGTGACAAGGTATGAGTAGTCCTTGAAGATGCGTGGACGGTAGTTCCGAAGGTAAAACTGGACAAAGAAGCCGGCGATAACCTGGCTGAAGATAACACAGGTCTGACTCTGGTTGTAAGGGACGTAACCGGCATATTGAAGGAACTGCGGCATGTTGATGTCCGAAATATCGAAGCCTCGAATTTTGGGAACGAACTACAAACACGAATTGATCAGTTTTGTTTTCAAACGGGATGAGCTGCCAAGGGATTCATACGTAGTAAACAACACGATGAAGGATGACCAAGCCAGCGCCAACGGCCAGGCCTATAGGCACCAGCTCATACCGAGCGCCCGTCTTGTAAAGGTAGCTGGCCAGTGCCCAAGAGGTCGCATTGGTGTTGTATGACTGGAGGGTTGCGCCACTCCAGGACGAGTTGCCGTTGCCATCAACCAGAAGCTCGCGATTACTTCTCACAATAGAGATCATCACTGCATAGTTTATAAAGCCGCCCAGTACAGTGCCGTAAATCTGGGTCAGAAACATGACACGCGGAGGAATCTTGACTGGATCGATGGATTAGCTTCTGACTTGGCTTGGGGAAAGTAAACTACTCACGATATTCGCCCATCTTCAGATCATTGGACAGATTTACCGCGTTCGAGATAACGTTGTGCGACCAAGCGGCAAAGTACATGTTACCAACAGGGCGTCCAGGCAGCATGAGTCCCGCCAGCATTTTCGACAGGTTGTTGGTGGCGATGCCGTTGCCGAAACGAGAGTAGAGGAGGGTACTCTGCAACAGGGGTTGTTATTAGAGAATCGTTAAGTAAAGAGACATGCAGCGTGACTTACCACGGGGGCGATGCATATTCCTAAAAGCAGCGAGACAACGTATGCCCACGCCGGAAGGGTAACATTCTCCTTGGTGACCACAACAAGACCAAGAATGAAACTGCCGACAAGGACTGCAATAAACCACCACCATGGAGCCTCTTTGTAGTTCTTGGCCATGTGTGCATGATGTCGATCGTCGTATCTCCCTTATCTCGCGTTTTTATAAGCCCGCACAATATCTCCGCCCCAAAAGAGGAAGCCATGAACAAACAGGGCGCCAATCCAGAAGATGGTTAGCTCTCAGTTTGTGACTCGGGATGAGACTTGTTTACTCACAGCAGCATTGGCCATGAACATTGCGAACGCAAAAGTCCCTGTCAGCCTGGGCAAACCGAACTCGGCTAGAGCGGCTTCGTTAAGAACGCCTCCTTGGAACACTTCAGCAACGGGATATGCTGTGCCATTGTCGAATAGGAGCCTCGTCGACATGAACGGAAGAGATCTCGCGCCCCAGCCGTTGCTGTAATATATACCAATCATGACCGCAAAGCAGGTAAGATATCCTGCAGCTGAATGAGCTTGCAGCGTGAGGGGGAGAGATGTTTGGAAGGAAGTGATCTGCACCAGTCAGCAGCTTCCTTAGACTGAACAGAGGACAGTATCTCACATATTGCCAGTCGAAAGACAGAGTAAAGAGCCCAAGCCCCTCGTTATTGGTGGCCCCACCGAAAAGATTGGTGAGTAAGGCTGCCTTATGGCCGATTGCTTTCATTGCGGCCAGGCACTTGACGTCTGCATGTTAGTGAGGGGGAATGTTTTTAGATGATACGGAGGTACATACAGGGATGGAGACCGAGTTGAGCCACGGGAAGATATAAGCAGGGAAGATCTCGTAGATGGACATGCCCGTAAAGCTATACCAGAAATATCTGATTGGTTTGGAGTCCTTCACATCTTGCCAATGAAGTCCCTGGAGAGTCTTGACAGTAGGCAGAGAACTCCAGTAGACGGCATCAACGTGCCAGACGGCTATGGGGCGCATGACACCGCAGATGCCATAGCCAAACAGGCCAATTGAGATGGTGCTCAAGATGACTGTGGTCGCGCTCAACGGCAGATTGTAGAAGAGGTCTTGGGCCGCAAATACCATGGTGCTGGCGGAAGCGTTCGATGCCGATGTGGCGGTGATGGAGCATATGGCGTGCTCCTTCAAAGTCCAAGGCCCGGGGTTGATGAACTTGATGAGAGAGAGCCACTAGGGAAGCTTTCCCTGGCCGCCTTTTGCCCTCCATCGAGCCTCGAATTTATCACCACGGGGAAGAAAGGCGGCCCAGGCCTTTCCGAGGAAGTAAGAGATGAGGACAATGAAGGTTCCTTGGATAGTGACCAAGGTTGGTTTAAACTGCGGGTCTACGTGTCAGTACTCTTTTGATGCATGGGGAGCCAGCAACATGTTCATTTACCTGGTAGATCTGGTGCATGACAGCCTGGAAACATGACAGTCCAGAAGCTAACAAGAGACTCCGGAAGGTCAAAGCAGGGTCTCCGTCATCCCGAAGCGGTAGAAGGTGAGCAGCGGCATCGGCACCAGTGATGATGATGACTTCCTTGCTCTCGCAATCACTGTCATCGCCAGGACTGTTTCCAGACGAAGGAGAGGACGTATCGGTGACTTTGGAATCCAGCACACCATGTTTGATGTTCTTCTCGTCGATGACTTCGTTGCTAGGGACTGGAAAGATGTTGCCCTCGATAGCCTTGGCCTCGTCGAGGATGACGGGCGAGCCCGGGGTGATGGCTAGCATGCTGTATGGCACTCGTCTTCGAGGTAATTGCAAAAGGCTTTATCGAACTGGTTGACGAGTTTAGGGTCGTGGCCATACGCGGCTAATTAAGGCCTGCGGAAATACGTAGACATTTCTGGGTCGTGGCCCTTTTCTTAAAGTTTAGTCAGTGGATGCGTGATGCCATACAAGATAAAGATTAGCCATCGCGCACTTTGGTCGCATCTGTGTCTGTCACGTTCATTCTAGACCAACTGTTGGTGCTCCTAATGTTTCCCTTCCGAAGGTCCTTTTGTAAAAGCAGGAGGGTTTCTTCTCGATGCTCCCACCTGATTCTTTATTCCCGTTATGTGGGCTCATGATAGATGCCTAGGCCCGGCAACCTTCCCTATTTGCTCTAGCTTTACAAGCATGGCCAATCCTGTAACTGATATCGTCTTTATCGAGCATTGTCGCCTCGTGCCGCTTTGCCGGAAATGCTGGCCCCTGTCCGATGTCAGAGGTTAAATTGGGTTGCAGCGGCGCTCAATTGGCCTCTGCGGAGAAGAACTTTTGACAGCGCTTCTTCTGATACGAAGATCTGGTGTTAGTCCTGTCGTGGCATCGATTGGCTGATTTTCTGACCAAGGGGATATGACTTCCTCCGTACTCTCGGTAGGTAGAATCTCCTTGAGGATGCAGATACAAAGATAGCTGCTGGCATTCGCAATGTAATTTGATTCTGAGGCAATGTGCTGGTTCTCGTTTCAAGCACCCAGGGTCCCAAGCCCAGCCGAGACATGGCCGTCCCAAGGTCAGCTGGAAATATTACTGTACTACTATTAATAGCTCGCATACTGGGGATAAAATCATGAGGGTAGCACAACACCGTTACATTGACCGGATATTCTACCTACGCATCGGCTAAAGGAGCTATTAGCTGGAGTTGCTCCCTGAGGCGAACTTGAACCATCGAGTGTCGATCGGACTCCACAATGCCGGTCCCGAGGAACTTTTGCTCGGATCACTTCCTACTTTAAGCACCATCCAAATGTCGCCATCGAAGGCCCAAATTATGTAGTAGAGATGAAAGAACACTGCGCAAGAGAAGATAGCGGGTGCAGCTCCCTTCACGGGGCGAATTAGAAGCGAAAGACTGGTTACCTCGCTGGTACTCATTCGCTTTGTGTTTGCCGAAGTGGTGGTCCGAGACTTTTCCGCCTCAATACCAAGGGCGATCATATCTGTATCTGTACCTTGGCGGAGATGAAAAGTATCTTACGCTAGTGCTTGCTACGACGATGGCATGTCTCGGGTTAGACAGCTTGGTTAAGCTCCGTATGATGCCTGGACCCACGAGCTCAAATGAAGGAGGGCTTTTGGTTCTCCCTATAAATCCTTAGCTCTCATATTTTCTTCACTAAGAAAATCTCCATCTGGGAATACTCGGGTTCACAGGATAGCTGCACCGTCGTTGATCTCGCCCGCATATTGTGGACGGGACTTGTTCACTGAGGACTATTAACGAAGGTCTTCGCTTTGTGCTAGTCGCCCGATAAAGACAAAGCATATGACTACTTGTTAGAAAGATGTTAGGCCTAAAGTCTCATTGAGCTATGTGGTGCGGATATAGTACTATGTTTAGGTAATCAACAGTGATAACTAGCAACTACCCAGTTCGCTTTTACCTCATCAGGCAGATTCTGAATGTCTGTAAAGTTAGGTCTAGTTAGCGCGCACGTAATACCCTTTATTTCTATTGCAACAGCAAGAGTCATCAAATAGTCTAGCTAGAAACACGACATGGCAATATAACTATTATATTAATCGACCTCCTGCCTATATCACCCCTAGGACATAGACTTGTCGCTGAAGCTTAAGCCCTCTCCACTAACACCAATTTTTGTGCTAGTCACCAAACGTATGCAGGTTACGCTCTAGTCAGTTGGCTTCATTCAGTTCACGACATGACTCAGTTCGCGGCATCACTCATTGCACATAGTGTCCGTCCAGTACTTCAAGTATCCAAGGCAAGGCGAATCCATTTTCGAATACGGCTGTTGCTCCCAAGCCGTCAAGATCGGCAGTATCGTCAAGCTATCAGGGCAAGGTGGTTGGGACAGCTAGGGAGACATCCCAGCAACCTTCGAGCAGGAGATGGAAATCGCCTTTGACAACATGCTCAAGGTCCCCAAAGTAGTCGACTCGAGGCTGAAGTTTAACAGTATCTACTTGCTCTGGTCTTTCTATACAGATCTCGATTCGAGCTTCCGGCCCATGACGGATGTTTCTAAGCATGTCCCTAATCACCTGCCGACTTCGACATGCGCGCGAATTGGCAAGTTGGCTTTGGAGAAGGTGCACGTGATGATCGAATCGGAGACTCTGATTTCTTGATGGAGGAAAGGGGGAAAACCATGAGGATATATTGCTGTTTACTTTGAGCCAGCGAGCAGTTAGTTACCTTTCGTGTTCGTCAGCTATGATAATTGTACGTATTGTTATATTCTTCTCTGTATCATTCTAGCTTATGTCCCTAGCTCATCAATACCGTCAAAGTAAAGACCTAGCCATACGACCCAAATTAAGCAGGTCATTTGTCAATAATCAAGACGACTTGCAGTGATTCAATCAGCCAATCGCCAAACTGCATCCATGGGTTGGGGTTATAGAAGAAGGTTGCTCCACATTTCCCGTTGGAAAAATCACCAGGAAACTGGCGTCCCCCTGCCATAAAATGTCAACGACTCTGCTTTGACCATATCGACTTCGTACAGTGTGGACTACTTGATTCACACGCATCTTCTTTGTCTGATATGTATAAAATTAGTAGATACAAACTCAACTACCTGGGAATCCTCTCTCAACATGATCAATGAAAAGGCATTCTATTCGTCTCTCTGATCACCGCAGTGAATCACCAACTTGCCTATTCTTGATGCATCTATAACTATCACTGCGGTAACCTCACAGCGGTGACTTACAGCGCCCAGGTCTTCCCTTTCCCACGAGCAGCCATGGTATCCAGCAAACAGAATGATCTCGACTTCAAGCAAGAAATTCAACAGGTTCAGTTCTCGCCAATCCCTTGCTAGAGCTATTGGATTGAACGCTAACAAATCATCTTCGCAACGTAGATGATGTATGTCGCCGGCGAAACCCAAGACCCGTCTGTCGAAACGATTGCCGTCATCGAGGCCATCATCAAGCAACAAGTTGTCCACATGGTTTGACCTCCTTAGCCGCAGCCATATGATTAACCCTATTCTAACAACAGGAATGCTCTTTAGCTGACTACGGCCAACGAACTCGCAAACCGTCGAGGTTCTCGTGTCTTCTCCAACAACGATCTCTTGTTCCAGATCCGCCACGATAAGGCGAGGCTTGACCGACTCCTCGTATTCCTCACCTGGAAATTTGTTCGCAAAAATGTCAAAGACTCGGACGACAAAGACGCCTTGGCTGATGACGTTCCGATAGAGGCCGAGGCGGATGGGGCCACCGGCGACATCTCGTCTAGAGGGAATACCGCCAAGCTTCCGTCCGTCACACTTCCCTGGGATGTCTCGTCTTTCTTTTCCGTGCAACCCCCCGAGCTCGACGATGCGCCCAACAGCCCCATGAGCGGTGCAGTTCTCGAAAAGCTGCGAAAGGATGACCATCACACGCGCGGCATGTCTGTTAATGAGTACACAACCTGGAGCGAATACCGACATGCCTCGTTTACAATGCGTAAGGCCAAACGGTTTCGTGAATGGGCTGGTCTTGGAGTCATCGCGGACCATAAACCCAGCGATGACGTCCTCGACATCTTAGGATTTCTAACATCTGAGATGGTGCAGCGGCTCACAGAGGCGGCGTTGAAGGTTCAGCGAGAAGAGATCAAAACAAGAGAAACTGGAGATAGGCGTCAACCGGAGAAGCATACCCAAAAAGGTCTCTTTGCTCAGGAGACAAAGGGCAGGGACCCTATCGAGGCAGGACATATCCGAGTGGCGTATCAGAGGATGCAGGCTACTCCCAAGAAGTACAGGGCCTTGCTCAATGGGACAAATATGCGGGAGCCTGGTGGACTGAGGCTGGTATGTCCCTGTTCCTCGGTAAGCCTTTCATGCCTGACTCATGTAATAGATTTGATACGACGGTTAAGATCTAATTCATTCGGCCTTCCCCAACCCTTTAAGAGGGGTGGTTGGAAACTACTTTACCACGAATCGGTGCAGCTTTGGACATTCGTGCCTTGAAGCGGAGCAGAATCGAGCATCATGGAAGTATCCGCAGAGATAAAGTACAGCATACTGGGAACTTTACGCCAGCGGGAAATCTTTAGATCGTCTCCATCAGTTAACAAAACAGTCTGTTTTCTTAGTAGCGTCGTTAAGACTGTGTCGTTTCTTTGGGAAGTTATTGGTCAGAGGCTCCTGGAGCTCTTGACCAACAACTATAAATATCTATTTTAACATGACTTTTCTATGACAGAATTCTTTCATTTAGCATTTTAGCCTATCTATGAGACATTGCAGTAAACAATAGTCTATTCATAGCCCACCCCTTCCCTGTCGTAATACCAGCTTACTTGCCTTCAGGTTTGCTCCCTGTAACGACAATCATGGGCCAATACGCATGGATACTCTTGTTGCACAAATCTAACCTCGCCTTCGCAGCAAGAACGTCAACCTCATCAGCACTCCACCCAAGCCCCCTCGTCAGCGCCGCCATCAAGAAGCCTTGCAGGCCCGCCATCATATTCTCATGATTCCAGCCGCCTAGTTCTTTGAACTTGGCATCACGAGGCCAGGTGTTGGAAGGCCACTTGTAGTGGTACTCGCGGACGTCTTCGAAACCGATCTTCTCAAGCAGCGGTTTGAGGGTGGTGAGGTCGATGAATGCGTGACCGGTCTTGGCGGCTGCTTCACCGAGGTGGTGCATTGATTGGTGGAGGGCATGATCTGGGGCGAGGGTGCCATCATCGGAGAGGGGAGGGCGAACTCCTGGAGTTCAAGGTAGCCACCTGGAGTTAGGTTTCTGTAGGGTTGTAAGACTAAGTATTGTGCTTAGCAGGGAACAAGGGAATAAGGACGGGCTTACTCGAATGCTTTTCGGACATAGTCTTCCCAGTTCGAAATGCTGGAATTGTTCATTCGGCTATGGATGTAGTCGAATGGCTGCAAGTATGTCCACTCATCTTCAAAATCATCGACTTCGAATCTGACATTGTGAGGCACACTACAGTATCAGTCAGTCGCGAAGCAAAGAACTGGCAGTGACCGAGAAACCCTACAAACTAGGCTGGCACGGCGAGAGATCGATACCGATGACCTACCTTTCACAGTGAGGTGGAAAGACGTGGTAAACTCAAAGAAGCCATTCTCACCTCAGCTTCGGGATGCTCCTCTGCAAAGCCCATGGCCCAGATACCGGTACCGGTGCCGAGATCTAATACGCGGGAAACCTTGGACGAGGGCTCGCTGGACGGAGCAAAACCCAGCTTTCCATTGAGGGTGAGGTAAAATATATGATGCTGTAGATCAGAGAGACGAGTATCAGCTGATAGGTTCTCCTGGAGACGCAAAATTACTAACCTAACCGCTCCTTTTCGGCCTCGTCATTGGGAAAACGATATTCTGAAAGGCCACAGTCAGTTTCACGATTGATATAAGAATCTATGGGTAGGTCGGAGCTAAGTAGCGACTAACTTCGATCGCGAAACTTGTGATAGGTCCTGCCGTTTTCTCTCCTGTAGTCGAGACTTGAGCTATGCAAGCCAGCTGTCGATGATCCCGTGTCCTACACTCAAGTCGGGTTAGTCGAATCCAGAAGAGGACAAGCACAAGCACCTGCCGTATCATCAATGGCGGGGTCAGCGTCATTGAACTGATCCGGCTCAATCGCGCCTTCAAGCGGTTCCTGCATCATGTACTGTAGCTATAGGTCCTGTCCTCACGTCAGCTCATACGTCAGTTAGATGAAAAGCTTCAAGCACCGGGGTTGGAGGACAGCCCATTCCAAACTGCGGGCGGTTGCTCATTGACGTGTTGTCGCTGACTTGGCCGAGGAACACGAGGACGAGGGGGCGCAGGGTTCGACCGCACAAAAACGACATTGCTATTATCATCGGTCTATGTGGCAGGAGTCGGCGGCGGCGGCCGTCCCCCTGGGGCCGGAGCCGGAGCCTGCTATCCCCTTGGCGGTGCAGAAGTTACGCAGAAGTACTGTACTTTATCAGCGACTACCCAATGGGAGAACCTTCCGGGCGATCTGCTTCAATCAGAGCTCAAAGTAAGATCCCTAGATAGGAAACGTTCCTATTGGTGGCTCGGGAATAGAGTGATTGATCCGGTTGGACGTTGGCAGGGAACATGGGCCTGGAGAAGATTTTCAGAGTCAAGTCTAGACAAGCTTGTCCAAAGGAGTGGAGCCTAGACAAGCTTGTCCAGATGGGCGGAGTCTAGACAAGTTCGTCCAAAAGAGTGGAGTCTAGACAAACTTGTTTGAATCATATATACGCTTTATGAGTGGTCAGAGCAGGACCGCACTGCCAAGGGGGATGTTTCATCTGTGCAGACGAGCCCCATTTATACAGTATCTGCGCGTACACCATCGCGCGCGACGGGCCCCGTTTATATTTGCACAAATCGTTCCTGCCTTCGCGCGTGACGGACTACGCGCAGACGGGCCCCATTTATATCTGCACAAATCGTTCCTGCCATCGCACGCGACGGGATCCGCCTGTAGGTATTATCTGCGCAGGCATCAGGCTGTGAGTCCAGATCATTTCTTGGCCCGTCTAAGATTCTCGTTCTTCTGGCCCCCCAAATCTGTGTGAAGTCTTGTTGGACGGGCTCCTATTGATCAAAACACCTGCTTGCCAAAAATCGAATTTCTTGTTATCTCTTTACTCTCTTCGACATCATTACCGGAAGCTAGGTCAATCTCCATGCTCCACACACAATTACAAACTACGAATAACAGACCAGAGCCTGTCTGTATCACCCGTAGGATCTAGATAATTGAGCCTGGGACCCACCAAAGAGGCTTGGGTGACAATAGTCGGGGCCAGATTTTTGCCTTACGCTTTCAGCTTACGGAGCGGAAGCCAGTTACTGTAGATCAGCGTCTGGTGTGGCCGTTCATAGCCAGAATTCGCGATCCTCGGTCCGCATGTTACATGTCTCAACGTTCGAAACAAGGCGTTAATAGTCAAGCTAGATACCGACCAAAATCCTTGTTATCTGGTGGTGACTTGAACTTCGGTGTTGGCGGTAATAGACGCAACGTGCGAAGAGGCGACATCGGCTTACCATTCATAAGGTTAGGGTCAAGTATGTTTGTAGGACGCTCTGCAGGTACATAATTTAACAGAGGGAGAATAACGGGGTTTCCGCATCTCTCAAGAAGAAAAGAGGCGTTATTTGAGGACTCTCGATGTAGCGACAGGAAAAAAAAACTACCAACAGGGGTGGAAACGGCTCTTGCTCCCGCGACAGGGTTTAAAGCAGCCCCGCTATTAGAAGCGGCATGGCTTAGGACTCAACAGCTCAGTCCAATATCTAGCCTATGGCTCGCATTCTTAAATAGCCTCTGTTCTTTCACGATAAGCTCGCTGAGCAGTTCTTCTCCTGTATATCGTTTTCCCCGTTTCAGCCTATTCATTAGCCTTAATTTACTTTACTTATATACTCCGATAATCCCATATCTCACGTCGAGGATCCGTGTCTCAAGAAGCCGTGATCGCCATCGTCGGCGTCCTTGTCAATCTACCCACCTTCTTTCTCGTCTTTTGGCGACTCTGGAGAAGACGAAGGCACGGGATGTTCAGTTCAACTGCGACAATGGGCAAGTCCTGCTCTTGCTTTTCCCCCTTTACTTTTGTTACTGACGCATTTACGAAGAGAACCATACCCAGCAGCCTCGTCGACTTACTTTCGATGCCTCCTATGCGCTTGCAATGCCCTATCCTGTGCCTCTCCTCGATCTCAGAGCACCTATAGAACAACGTCAATGATAGCAGCAGCACGCGCGCCAGTCTAGATGGCTTTTCTCTACAAGGATTTTCTCTGTGGAGCTCCGGTTGGCCTGTTCTGCGTTTTTTTGCAAAGCACCCTTTACCTTGTACGGACCACACCAGAACCTCAGAGATTTCGTAACCACTAGTGTGACGAGCGCTGACAGTGGGCCTAGGAGGTTACAGAAGGAAGTTTGCGTAAGATGTACGGGAAGAATGATTGGGCGATTCAAGTCGCAGCACAGCAGCGGCAAGATTAAACCAGGCTACAAATTTACCTCGCATCGCACATCATATTTTCGCGTGATCATAGCCCACGCGACGCACCAGTAGTAAGATTCCGGAAATCAAACCACCTGAACAAGCATCTGTTGGTCTTCATATCTACACAGATGCGGTCCAGCTTTAGTCACAATACCGCAATATCTGGGTCGTAGAGTGAACGCCTACGTAGTCCCTTCTACGAACACGCAGCCAGAAGCCCCAGGGTATGCTACTTTCCATCCCTTGACCAACTCTTCGTGATATCAGCTTACCTCCTTATGCTTCTTCTCCTATAGAGCGTTCCTATGACTTGTGTTATTCTCCACACGTAAATAAATACACTTGAGCAACAATCATCAAAGCCGCGCTTTGTGGGGATTGCATGGACTTCTTGCAAAGCAATCACGACGATAAGTGGTGATGCTTTAGGGACAGTCCGGAGTGCGAAGCATCCGCTTCCAAGGTTCTGGAGGCCGCTGATGCGGGTTGTTGTCTCTGCGAAGCTATAAAAATCAAGTCGTTCAAACAGGACCAACTCCAGCTAATACTTTGTGTTCCCAGTTAGCTTTCTCGACACTCCTATGTCCCTCGTTCGGTTTCTCAACATTCAGCTCGGCGATGGCGGCGAGTTTAGATCATTCAGCACCATCGGTGATTCACGTAGTATAGAGGTTGTAATGCTGTAGAGGTTGTAATGCTGTAGAGGTTGTAATGCAAGTATGGAGACGAAAACCAATCTTAATAACTGCAATCCTTGCAACCTGTAGAACCCCTGTCGTGATTAACATGCTTGGGACCGCTTTTGTCTATTCTAGTGGCCGAAGACCATGTCGATTGCTGACGCCAAGTCGCAAAAGGCTCCACCCTCTCAGCCTTGATGAATGCTCGTGACGCTGATCCCCTTTGACTTATTGATTAATTTCTCCAGGCTGACCATCGTCCCCTCCTTTACTCCGCAACTTTATTTCTCACTCTCCTCTACTACTCAGGTCCCCTTTCGCGATCCTCCAAACCGTCGCCATGTCGGACCTCGATAAACTTGAGCCAGCGACCGATATCGACCCGAATGTGTGGTATCATATGACGGAAGAGAATGTGGACGACTACAACGGCACCTTTAAGAGCATGCTACAGACATGGGACGATGATGACTTCCGTGTGTTTCCTGTGGCAAAAAGACAGACATACTGGCAATTTGTACCTAGGTCCCTGATCTGGCGCCGAACTTCAATCACTGTAGCTAACGTTACGTTCGCTAGCAACCCATAGACAAGACGCCCGGCCGCTACGCCCTCCGATGTTCCGAAACTACCACTGAGAAGCAGTTCGCCGTCTGCTACCGCACAAGCGAATCCGTCGAGAATCGCCGCACACGAGCCTGTCTGCAAAGTAGTGACGGCAGCGAGGGACAGCAATGGGACGTCTCCCTGTGGGGAAAGAACGATACCTACCGCTTTATCAATGTTGCCAACGGGAGCAAATACCATCTCGATGTTATTCCTGGTGCGCAGGTTTATATGAGCCCCAACCTTTCAGGGTACCAGAAGCGTCAGCGATGGATGATGACGAGTGTGAAGGATGTGGACGATGCGGCTTATAGTACAGTCTTCTCAAATGTACCTTGACTCCGTCGGCTCCCTCTTATTGTTGCCCTTGGGTAGCATCGCTGACCGAGTTCACGTTTAGGCGCCACAGTCCACAGCCGATTCTACTACGACAGCAGACTCAGACACCGCAACTACCAGTGCTGCCTCTTCTGGCTCATCACCCAACGGCGGTGGCCTCTCAGGCGGCGCCATCGCTGGCATTGTGGTGGGATCCATCCTCGGTGTTCTTGCTATCGCACTCATTGCATTCTTCCTTTGGCGACGCAAGAGGCGTAACGCTGCCACGACTCCCAAACCCAGCGAGCTCGCCACGTCATCCGTAACTCCGTACACTCGTTCACCTGATGGTTACAAGCCCGACATGTCGCCAGCGCCTGCGCCGCCGCCGGTATATGAGATGCCCAGTGATCAACGCCCGGTTGAACTACCTGCCAACCAACGATCCTAGCAGTAGTTGATCTGCCATGTGGGGTACTGGAGATGGGTAGCAGGTGAGACCGGCCTTGAGCTTCTTGGTCAGGCCCGATGCATTTAAGTTGAGTAGAGTTAATGGTTTGAATCCAATCGCCCAGATGAAGCGTAGCATAGCGTTTGTTTTACCTCTTATGCGCTGGCATTCGTCTTGGTTGGAACCGCTTCTCTAGCATGTTGACTAGGCTGGATATGAATGTTCCGATAGTTTGGGAAGTAGTAAGAAGCTAGCTAGCGAAAGGTAGGAGGCTAAATTGTCGACAGCTTCCAAGACTGAGCTGAAGAGGCCAACTCGGCCGACAACTCTGAAGGCAAGACCAGCGGCCTCTATGCTGATAATGCGTTATCTTATTGGGTTGAAAATTACAAACTTATCAGAGCCTGACTTAATAAAACAAGACAGGGCTTGGGCACATATTATTTCTTATTTCGGCCTAGAGTTCTTCTGTATCTGACCCCCCAAGTCGTTTTGCCAATTCCAGGGCACTGTTTCTGCCTCGCGAGGCTTTCCAGGCTATCATGACCAGGTATCATATGGGAAGAAATGCAGCGGTCGCAGGAAGCCAAATAAATGCTAGAACACACTTGCAATACAACTATACTGAAGCAGCTGTATGAAACTATCTTCCCGATCATAGTATCAGCCCAAAAGAGATTCCGTAGCCCCTCCTTCGAGGTCCTGAACAGACTTGATCTCCCAGTTCCCAGATCTAGAGTCCTTTATTACTTTCCATTTCCTGTCCTTCACGTCGGATCGTGTCTTGCCATTCTTTCGTATCCGACCATCAAAACCAGCCTCGCGACGTATATCCGTGGCGATGTTGAGTAGTTCACTGCCGTCCAAGATTCCAGCCATTGACAAGAGACCTTGTGGCTCTTCGGACAAGATTGATGGACTGCTCGGGAGACGAATGAACAGAAACCCCGTGAAACAGAGAGTGATAAACAGAAATGCAATGATGATATATGCTACCCATGGAACGACGAAGAGACGGGTTGTAGGAACAACGGCCTTTCCGGCGGCTTCCTCAGGTTCTGGGAGTAGATCAAAGCCGTGAATCGCAACGGCGTTGAGATAAATAGATGTGAAGACTTTTGAGATTGCCTCCATCAATATCTCTGATCCAACGGGGTTTGAAGGTTGCGAGCGCCGGGCATAGTACAGTATCAAGCTGCCCATGTCGGACGTCGACCACTTTACTTGCGGGTTAAAAGAGACCGGCCCGAGGATGTTTTGTTCGAAGACTCTCCACAACACTGGCCGACTCGTATCTGGTTCGCCGGTTTCAACAAATGACCGTATAATGGGAGCGCCACTTGACGGCGAGACCTTCAGGTTTCCCGTGACTTGGCGGTATCCAGTTGCACAGGATATAACACTGATGTCGTCAAGATTGTTGCGTGCTGAAGGTGAGTACGTCGCCGCCGTGAATACCAGCCGACTATAAGATGCCTTGGCCGAGCAGTCCATTTGTACCGTGGTTTTGAAGTAGACCTTTTGTGTGCTGGGGACTCCAAAACTCTGCTTGAAGCTGCACCCCCTGTCATTCCCGGTTATCTGGACGCTGGGCGAATCGGAATCTCCGCTGAACGTCATAGTGTAGTCCTCGGCCAATTTGCAATTGAGGTAAGCGGCGTATGCTGTAGTATTTGCCACCATATCCGTCCCCGTGACAAGGCGTGAGTCGGTTGAGAATGGGCGGAAGGCGTGGTCATTGTCTGTCCAGGGAATGTTGTTTCCCTGATATAGTAGCGTGGCGGCGACGGTATCCAGGACAGGCCGCCAATCGAGAGTTGAGTTGACGTTGTTCTCGTTGAAGGTTGCGTTGTATGTGATGGGAAGTGCCCTGGATACCGCCATGACCTGCGGCACAAATAGACGTGCAGCGAGGGGTGCTACTGCGTAGGTGAGCAGCACAGACAGCAGAGTCGTTGCTCCGACCATATAGTGCGACTTTCGAAAGGCTCCCCACCACTGCCAGATGCTGGCGACAAGGCGATAGTCGAGAAGGATGGACAGCCTCGCTTGAGCGCCGTGTTCCCTCCGGAGCTCGACGTATGGCTGGCGCTCTGCAATGGCCCCAGCCACCCAGGCCCAATATGCACCGAAGAGTGCAAATACAAAACTAGGCAGCGATGTCCAAAGCACTCCTAGGTCCAAGAGATGGTCCTGGCTCGAGCCAGTCGAGGTAACGTTGCGAGATGGGACTGTGACGAATCCATCTTTCTTGGTGGATGTGATGGTCAGCGCGATGATGGTGATGGCGAGGGCGACATCGAAGATGGAGAAAATCAAGAGCGATGGCCAACGTAGGCACCAAGATATCCAACCGTACGTGGCGGATGATTGAGAGAGATTATCTTGGCGTTGCTTAAACATGGTCAACGAGCAACATGTAAGCGGTGATCAGATGTGTTCAGTTGGTGGATCGATGCACCCGATGTACTCAATCTTGGGCAACGGGAATCGGAGCAATGCCATATTTTTATGGAATTCAAACCCACCCTCTCTTGACGGTATTACCAGGCAGAGCCATGAAGCATTTGGACTTGCTAGCAGCTGAAAGCAACCCAAGGGGGAAGGGAATGGAACTTGCCGGTGCTAATCCGCCCAGCTGGCCGCCTCCAGTCTGACAGCAAGGCAGAGTTTGGCTACATGGTCTGGAAGCTGTCTCTGGCTTGTCCGCGTGACCTCCAATTGGGTTGCACGCTGGAAAGCCAACTGGCCCATCCCTCCACTTAGGTCATTGTGAGCCTGAGCTACCAACCTTAGCTTGATATCGGTTTGGTAGGCTATCGAAGCCACTTTGGAATCGAATTGCCTCGACCTTTCCGCCTCGCGCCATGACGAGTTTGAGCTGCACCTTGCAAGGCACAGCTGTCAACGCCATGGCTTGAACTTCCGACTATGGCATTTAGTAAAGGTGCAGATCCCCGCCTCGCTCCGGTTCATTTCGGGGGTTTTGAAATATAAGATCACGTTTGGTAGGCTCGGTGAAGAGCCACAGTTCAACTCAGAGTCCTTTCATCATAATGATGCCTTCTGTTCGACCTATCGTTACCGTCGCTGCTCTCCTGGGCGCCCTGGGTGGGTGCCACGGAGCCTCTCTCCACCCTACTGACTGCGTAGGAGATATCAAAGAGTTCCCCAACTGCGACGGCGTTGGTGCGATCATTAAAAAGTGCAGTAATCTCTCAAAACAAGAAACCATTGACTGTTTCTGCACCCAGGAGCTTCTGGATGCCTACGTCGGGTCAGAACCATGTCCGTAACGGGGGTTAAAAATACTGACCAAAATAATTTAGATGCAAGGAAGAGTTCAGGCAATGTGGCCTGAGTAATTCATTTGATAGTTCTATTGATGAAGAGATTGGCATTTGGGACGAAACATGTAGTCCCTATCTTTCGAGCGACATCACGACCCCCAGCGCTGCCGGCCCAACAAGAACCGTGGACTTAGACGCATGCCAGACTTTTGTTGAAAGTTGCGCCCAGCTGAGTCAATCAATCACGGACTGCTCGTCCTCTTACACTCGGTCAGCGGATTACACTAGTTGCCGCTGTGAGAGCTCACTTGTCTCCCTCGCCTCAGTATGCGACATCGATGGACGTAAATCATGTCTTGGAAAGTCTGTGGTTACGTCTGATATCTGGGAGTTTCGAAACTGTGAGGCTGCAACTGAAGTTTTGCAATCTACAACGGTAAGGGTACAGACAAAATGATTCTATGCGTATAGCTAACTCGTGGAAGGATAACGGCCCAATAACTACCACACGGGATAGTTCTCCCACCGACGATGGAGCAGCTACGATAGTTGTCGGGCCAACTACTACTGCTACTACGACTACCTCCAGTGGAACTGCATTTTCAAAGAATAATGTGGGGTGGACTGCTTCTCTGATGCTTATTGTAGTCTCTCTTTATCTGTCGTTTTGCTAAAGGCAAGTCTGTGAACTGATGGCATAGTAGAAATTTGGAATCTAAATTTTCTCGAACCTTTCCCGGTGACCAGTTTCAGTATGTTGCGGGTTCCAAAAGGATTCATAAATGCAGAGAGCAATATGTATTGAGATGTTGTGCGATTCCAGAATATGATGTTATTGAAACCCTTTCATCTAAAAGAGCCGATCTGTTCAGTCGCTAAGATTATATCCTAGCCAACTAACCCTTTCCTTCCATTATTGTCTCAATACATTACCAAACCCCCACTCGCCGACAGGGCCTGTCCTGTAACCCATCGGCTTTCTTCTGACGCCAGCCATGCCACGATCTGGGCAACATCATCTACCGCTCCTACTCTGTTACCTGCCGGTGTTTGAGCTTTCTGCATGTTCACAATATCCTGCGGAACATTGTCCAACATTTCGCTCTGGACCGGCCCCGGGTTCACACTGTTGACTGTGTGACCCTCCTCGCCCAACTCAGCTGCCCAGCAGCGCGTCATACCCTCGAACGCCGCCTTAGAAGAGCAGTATACCGAGAGGTTCTTGAAGCCGCAGCGAGCACCCACAGAGGAAATGTTGATAATACGACCCCCACCGGAGGACGGAAGGTAAGGCTTTACAGCCTGCAGACGAAGCAAGGGCGCAAGGACGTTGAGGTGGTAGATGAAGTCGAAGTCGGCCGGCGTAATTTCAGTGTAGGGTTTTACGAGCTCGGCACCGGCGTTGTTAACGAGGATGTCGATACGTCCAAAGGCGGCTACAGATTGGCGTACAATTTCGACGGGACTACTTGGGTCCCGTGGGTCCGCCCTGACTCCGATGCATTGGGAGGGGGTTTCCAACGATGCGATTTTACCTGAAAGCTCCGTGACCAGCTTCCCGCTGCTGGGGGATGTGTATGTGGCGACAACCTGCTGAGAAGTCAGTGTTTGGTTGATAAGCTGATAGGCAACCAATAGTCACGGACCTTGGCTCCTCTCCGGGCGAGCTCAAAAGCGAAACTCTCGCCAAGCCCTCGGGACGCACCCGTAACTATCGCCACCTTGCCTTTAAGTGTTTGAAAGTTGCCGTGGTGCGAGGATTCCATGGTAGTCTCACGAGAGTTGGGATAGAACTAAGAGAATGATTTCTCTCATGACTGGATGCTTCTATGTGCCATAGGACCATATCAGCTGTTACTAATACAAAAGGCATGACGTTGTTGTTTTCGGCGATAAAGCCGATCGGCGTAATGAACACTCTACTTTGTTTTCGGCGTTAACCCAAGCCAATTGCCATCTTTACGTGGCTCGAGAGTGGCAATTCACGAATGAATTTTGGCTACCTAGGTGTACAAGTTCCGTAGCTCATTAGCCTAGATAAAATCAGTACCTACTACCCAGGTAATATTGCAATTGCGGACTTTGTGCCAGAGAAGTCCGGGTCAATGAGGCTGTTTCGGAGTTTAACGACGGAGATTTCCTCTTTCAGCGCAACCAACAGCAACACGAAATGCTGACCGCAGCCATTCCGTCGGCTATCTGATATTCCGTAGCGCTGTAGCCCCGTGATTCCGCGAGGGCTTGGACTTCTGCACCATTACACGCCACATTTGCAATATAAAAGGTCAGGCGTCATGAAGTAATGGACCGATCACTCACAGATTAGCAACTTCTATCGGTAGCCATGTCGAACGACCTAATTCTTCTAACTGGCGCAACTGGCTTTCTTGGCCACCGAGTTCTTGTCACTGCTTTGCAAGCCGGATACCGTGTTCGTTGCGCCGTTCGCTCAGCCAAAGGCATCGACAAAATCCTATCAACCGAGAGTGTCAAAAGTCTTGGATCCTTGACGCACAGACTTTCCTGGGTGATCGTTCCCGACATCACTCTCCCTGGAGCATACGACGAAGCTGTCGTTGACTCTCAGTACATCATCCACGTCGCGTCGCCAGTCGGTGATGTACGGACCTGGGGCGATTCGACGAACTTGAGTGATGAAGAATTCTTTGTCAAGCCTGCCGTAGCTGGAGTCATTGGCATGTTGGAGAGTTCGGCTGCCTACAGTCCAACGTTGAAACGCATAGTAGTCACCAGCTCTGTGGTGGCCATCTTCCCGATCCCGTACTTCCAGGGGGAGAAGCCGCCTGAGGACAAGGTTCTCAACGCCGAATCACGACTGGAAGATCCTAAGCCTCCCTACCCCCCAGGACTCGCCTACCATGCAAGCAAGATTGCCGCGCTCAACGAGTCGGAAGCCTGGATGAAGAAGCACGAGCCCAACTTCGATATGATCAGTATTCTTCCCGCATGGATCTGGGGCACGAATGAGTTCGCGACTGCGGCTGCAGACATGATGGCTGGATCAAATGCGACCTTGCTCAAGGTCCTGAATGGCACAGAGTCCAAAGTTCCCGTAAACTCGGCTGCTGTCTCGGTTCATGATTGTGCCCAGGCGCACGTGCTGGCTCTACAGCCCAAGGTAGAGGGGAATCAAGCTTTCATTGCTGGTCGCCTTGAGAACCTTGAGGATGGGAACGCCATTTGTAGCAAGCAATTTCCGGAGGCTTTCGCCAAGGGAGCCTTTTCCGAGACGTGCAGACAGGCCACTACACGCATCCCGCAAGACGCTGAGAAGACGAGGACTATCTTGGGTTTAGAACTTGGGACTTTTGAGGATATGGTGAAGGAAGTTGCAGGTCAGTACTGGGACTTGTGGAACAAGGAGTCAAGTTAGGATATGTTCAAGGCTATAGTACAATTAAGCAGTCTTGGTACATATTTTTACTCAAGAGATGGTCCTGCTTCTAATAACTTGTCTTTCACTTACATGTGTAGCATATGTTATAGTTTACTAAAAACCCATGATAAAACTAAACATAATTACCACAATAGCCATAAGTAAATGCCGTCCTCGTTCTGTACCTACCTCAGCGCAGCCAACACCACCAAGAAAACAAATAACCCAAAACAAAGGTCCCGGAGGGCGTCGAACTCTCGCTGGCGCCACAAGGCCGCAAATTTTGTCGAC
>JAAVUK010000561.1:0-35755 GCA_014899095.1 Fusarium buxicola
TAAGCTAATATCTATAAAGGTGCTAATAAATATATATATATACTTATATATATATATGTTAAACGGGGTTGGTTTAATAGTGTTTGTTATATAAGTTAAATGGGTGATGTTTGACTTCTATAGGGTAGGTTGATATTGTTTTTAGAGGAAAATAATAGGGATGCTACTTGTTACGTGTGTTAGACTATTAGGTTATAATAATACTAAGCCTTTTCTAAAATTAAGTATATATATCTAACCTAAGGGTATTAATACTACTAGTTAGGCTTTTACCTCGCTTCTTATTACTATTATATCCCTTAAGTAAGTAAACTTATACCTTTTTCTATATTAGTTTATAGGCGGGGGGGGGTATTTAAGATAGGGTTAACTCAGGGTATAACTTTTCTAATTATAAAAACTAATAGTTTAAAATCTATAGTACTATTCTAGTTACTAGAGCTAATACCTTAATATATCGGGGCTTTAAGAATACTCTCGGGTCCTTAGCTACCTAGTACTAGGGCTATCTTCTTATAAGAGAGGGTAGACGTATAGTATCTAGTAGGGTAGTAGTAGGGTTTTTCGTGGTTTCCTAGCGAGATTTCGAGAAGAAAAGAATTTTTATAGAAGAGAGTTAAAGATAAGATAGGTAAGCTAGAGGGCGGAGCAATTAGTGGCATCAAGATCTTTCCTCCAGCAACAAACACTCATACTCATCAATCAAGATCCTATATAGACAAGATGCCTACCTATATGAATGTCGAGGCGCCTTTCAACGACTTCAGTGAATCATCGAGTCCTTGTTGCCTCGCTCGGCGAACTTGGTGATTGTAAGCCCTTCTGCCGGCGGGTGCTCGCCAGCCCTGAATCCTTCTCACGAGAGGTAGTGAGCCGCCATACCCGAAGAATCATTAGGGTCGATGGAGGCATAGAAGGTTCAAACAGAGAGGAGGAGAAGGACAGGGCAAAAGTGCTCCCCTAGGCTTGAGGCTCCTTCAACCGCGATGGCAGCAGTATTCCAATGCTTGCTGTCTATAGGAAACAATGACTGTACGCTATGAAAAATGGACATGCTAATGGTGGGGATCGAATATCAACCTTCAACTTCAAGACTCAACCGGCTTCTGCGCCCACATGACATTGGCGCGGTAGAAGGCGTGAACGTCACCGCTGCGCAGCTCCCTGCGCAGATGGGCGGCGTAGACTCTGATCTCAGCCTGGGACCAGCCAATCTGGCTAGCCATGAAGCCAATAGATCCTTCCAGGTCATTCTCAATGGCGGCTCTCGTGAACTGGCCGACCCTCTTCAGGTTCGGGTCCTTTGGCCAGCCAGATGTTGGGATCTATAGGGCGTAGTCCTGTCAGCCTTGACTCTCGCCCGACAGAAGACGAGACATGAAACTCACCTTGATGCGCTCTACGTCAATGTTGACGAAGCCCGCCGCCTCCATTGCCTGCCTCTGCAGGTCTTCTTTGACCACGCTGAACGACGCCTTTGAACCCAGCTTCTTGGCGCCCTCGCGGAAGATCATGCCCCACTGGGACAGAGCCGTCTTGTCGGTGAGGGTGTCATCGTCCGACTCGAAGAAGCCGTTGACCTCGAACGACTCGATCCAACCGCCGGGCTTGAGGGACCTGTATGCCTGCTTGAACAGCGAGACCCAGTCCGCCACGGAGCCCACCAGCCACCGCGTGTGCACAAAGTCGAGAGAATCCTCCTTGAAGGTCCATTCGAGGGTAAAGTCATCGATCTCGCTATGGGCACCCGAGATCAGTCGTTATTCACGGGTTGCAGAAACATGCCAGGGTCCTTACAAGTGCACGTTGGGCGGGACCCAGGACGGCTGAATTGGTGACAGGTCGGTGCCGATGACCTGGGTTTCGGGGTATTGGTCGCCGAAATCACTGCGTACCTTGAGATCAGTCATGATCTCGACCTGGGATCAGGGGGTGGTGGAAGCATACATGGCCCAGACACCAGTTCCAGTTCCAATGTCGACTGCTTTCTCTATGTTATCCTTTAGGGGAGCAAAGTGCAGCTTTCCATTCATGGCGAGGGTAAAAACGTGGTGTCTCGCAGCAAGTTAGCATAGCACTCTGCTTCTAGCATGATATCAGACCAGTCTTACTGAATATCCAACGTCTCATTCTGTGGATCGTCGTTGGGGCCCCTTTCACGTTGATCAGCTGCTTAGTCGATAAAGGCCTGGATTGTAGCGCCCACTTACCAGTATTGGTTGTTTGTGGCACGGTCGCTGTGGTATGTCCGCCCGTTGATGGTTCGGTATTCAAGGATGCTAGACGAGATGGACGCGGTGGAGCTGGCTGCATCGTCGCCCAGTGTCGAATCGTTGTCGTCCTGTAGTATTCGACCATCAGAGCTTGAGTCATGTTACAGTTTGTCAATACTGTACTCACCTCGGGGAGTGGCTGCTCTGTCCAGTGCTGGTCGGTTGCAGGCTCAGCCGGACGCTCAGGCTCGATCGCAGGCTCAGTCGCAGGCTCAGGCGCTGGAGCAGCAGCTGGGGTAGAGGCCTCGGGCTGTGCTTCAGATTGAGCCTCCGCGACGGGTCTTGCAGTTTCCGACATGTTGGCTCTGTCGGCGGGTATCGACAAGATCAAGAGAAGGCAAACACAGCCAACGCAACGCAACGCAAGAAGGAGGGGTAGATAAGATATGGACAAGACAAAGACAGGGAGGGAAGTGGAATGTCAATTATGGCGCAACAAATAGTCGCTTGCCAGCTGGCGCGGGGTGCGTTCTGGATCCAGACTAGAGTCTGCTCACGACCAGCCACCGTTGCATAACTTGGGCCAAATCCCTGTCACTTTTATACAGGCCTTTGCCTGAACGGCTGCTGCTGATATCTGTCATTCCATCTATAGCAACGCAAGGTATTCATGAGAGCCCGGACATGGACTATCGACGCTATAGCCATTTCATTAGATAAACCAAGACTTTGGCTTTGACATGTAACGTATCTTCAACAAACTCTCGGGCTGGTCCTCGCTGCCCTCCACAAACAAGGTTCTGACTAGCAACAAACCGTTCAAAAACCTTCTTGCAACGTCGCCCCTTCTCAACCTGAATCTTCATACTACGACACGCTGATAGCACTAGCTAGAATACAGAACCCACATTACCAGAGTGAATCAGATTATTTGACTGTCATCACGTCTGGCAGCCAGCCTGTCCGAGTATCCCTTTGGGTCTTATCTTACGAGCCGTACTGGATATCAACACAAGACAGGCTTCCGGTACTCGGATTACCCAATATGAATAAGCTTAGGGCTCGAAAAACATGTCTTTAACCGGATGAACTTGGGGAAAGTGGCAGATTCAACGCTTGTTACTATTCGCCATTCGCCAATCAATAACTGACGTGCGATGAAGAACCCAGTAGTCTTACCGAGAACCCCCTCCTCAATTGCTATCAAGTGAGACGTGTTAAATAGGTCATCTCTGGCAGCCTCTCCGTCTTGCGATTTTCAACCTCCTGCCAGCCAAAAATTGCTTGATATCGCAGTTCACCATGGCCGAATCCAGCATCTACACCCTGGACCATGGCGTAAAAAGCGCCGAAGAGAATCATCTCTCCGATCAGCATCGTAGTACTCTATTGTTGACGAAAACCCTCATCCCTTCCAACATTCAATCACATCTTGCTTCTGTTGACCACGCACCGGCAGTCGCAGACATTGGAACAGGTATGGGCATCTGGCTCCAGTCCCTGGCAGCCGAGCTTCCTGAGGACGCCCGTCTGGACGGCTACGAAGTCGACGAATCTAAGTTTCTGCCATCGGAGGAGCTGCCGTCCAACGTCAAACTCACCTCTGGCAACATACTCGAGCCATTTCCCAGGGCGATTTTGGGGAAATATGACCTTGTGCACGTTCGGCTCCTCCTGTTTGCATTGAAAGCCGACCAGTGGGAGCCTGCGGCGGCCAATCTTCGAACTCTACTGCGGCCTGGGGGATATCTCATGTGGGATGAGACGGGCTTTACTACGTGGAATTGCTTGCCCATGACGGAGACTTTCCGGAAATGGATCAGCACCGACATGCGGTTCGGCATGTCAGTCGAACGTGATGTGACGTGAGTCTTCTTTTCTTCTTCTATTTTTATTGGCATATTTGTGCTCTTACATTGCATGCTTCCATTCACGGCGTCAAAAAGCATTTGTCCAATCACTGCGCAACTGACTCAAGAACAGGAGCCCAATGCAACTCCACAGTCAGCTGGAGAAAGCTGGATACGTTGAATGCACGCACCAAAATTTCAGCACCTTCAGCCTGCCCGCCGAGTATCAGAAGTTTTCCAACTCTACCATGCTTAGGATCGGGCGGCAGTCTCTGCATGGGATGGTTGCCAGAGGCGGGTTCGAGTGAGTGCAGTCTCACGAGCAAGTTGATCGACACTTTGACCAGCTGCAACGGGAGTGTGACAGCGGTGATTGCAGACTGGGATGTGAGTTTAGGTGGACGGTGGGAAGGAATCCATCGGACTAGGGTGGTTACTGGATGTTTTTGTGTTGGAGCCCTGTAATGCTCTCCAGAAATGTGATTGTTCTCCTGCATATATGGGTGTCATTGTTGGGTTTAAATGACACGGATTGCAAAAGTTCCTGCACACTGTGGGTACGAGAGAGAGCTTATCAAATTTGATCTTACATGTAATGAAAGCCTATAAACTTTTATCTGGCTTTTTAGGTGCATGGTAGTTTTTGCCACTAATATATCATGTAACCGCCTGGGACTGATGGCCTCTAATGCCCGATTCGATGGACCATAGTATACATGTATCGTGATGAGTCTCGGGTTTGGGCTCCGTTCACTCGGAGTAGGCATACATCTTTTCTTCCCGGAGGCTTACAAGACCACGCTTGACTACGTAGATGGTGGCTGTCGTCGGCTTCTGCATATGCAAGGCCTGATGATATTAAAGTTCCCATCTCTGTCAAGTATAAAGTGCTAGCCAGTTGCGTGAAGCGAGCTGTCTCCGACCTGACGTCCTATCACAGCCAACACAGCTGCATGGACAAGGCGACAGTGAAATTTATCCCTCTTTGTTATAACCTTAAGTTACTACCCACCCCAGTAGGGACTGGACATAAAAGGCCACCGCCCTCCCTACCCTTACATGGCAAAAAAAGTTCCCTTTCTCATACATCACCCAATAAGTCCACATTTCACCAGCCCAAGCCATCCACCCTCTACTGGCCAAATCTGCCACGCTACACAAGCCGATTATGGATCTCTTGTCTAAGCTTCCCCCGGAGATCCATCTCCGGGTTTTTGAGTCACTGTCCGACTTCGAAGACGCAGTGGCACTCAGTCGTACATTACCTATACTGTTTCGACTTTTCCACGAATTCAAAATCAGTATCTGTCGACAGCACGTGAGAAGGAATCTTGGCGATGACCTCATTCAAGATGCCATTGCTATCATCACCTTTCCGCAACCTCCAGCCATACTCGATAGGCGGGAGCACGATGCTAGAGTTTGTGAGCACCTCCGCCGATGGGGACGAAAAGAATTTCCAGATCCGACCGAGCAAAGCACATTCAACCCAGCAATGATACTCGACTTGAGCTCCCTTTGCAATCGAGTTTGGATGTACATCGATGACTATCTATCCAAGGCAACAAGCGATTACTTGCCTCGGGCCTACCGCCGGCTTCCAAAGTGGTCTACGTTTTCTCAACGCCCGGCACAACAAGAGTTGCGGGAGGATGCCCAGGACTTTGATCGAAGTAGCTTGACAGGAGAACAGCGACGCCAGATCTTGCAAGCCTTCTTACGATACGAGCTGCTCTGTCGAGTATATGGCCCTCTAGGAAGAGACAAATGGTTTATGGACCAGAATACCGATTACTGGCGACATGTTCCCTTTGCGGAAGTCTCTGGCAGAGTAGAGGGTTACAACACAAAGCCCGGCGATTCATTCCGATTCTGGGACTGGACTATTTTGAATCAGTATGAGGGGAAAAGCACTTCTTCCCCTGAACTTCAACTACTCCCTTGTGTCCGTGAGTATATCATCACCCTCTACGGGGCACTCTTTGCGGGCCTCACGAAGGCTCCAATTCCTACCGACCCAACTGGAGGAAGCTATCCCGATTTCGAGAACTTCCCTTCATCTCAGACCACCACCTTCGATGACCATATCCCAAGGGGCATTTTCCACCTTTTTCACTCGGGTTGGAGTAGCAAGCTGATATCGCTGATGGCGTCAGGCGGTCTCGATATTCTCACAAGTGTTCTTACCTTGGGAATTTCAAAACCGGCTGTGAAAGATTTGCTGTATCGGATGGATCTAACCCCACCGCGGCTTAATGCTACGAATATCAACGTGCCCGTCGATGGTGCATACTCGTTCGTGGAGATCGGTTATTTTGCCAACACCTTCATCCGCCTCTACAGACAGCGCGCTTGGCCTCTTTTCAAAGAGCATCGGCCAGGGCCCAGATTGCCCACTGAGGATGAATATGGCGACGTATACGGGCCCGGTGCTTGCGGAGGGCTGGTGGAATGGGGTCTAGAAAAGGAGTATGCTAGGAACGAGCTCATTTGCCATGGAAACGGTATCTGGATGTGGGAGGGCTTTAAGACGATGATGAGCAGGCCCTTTTGGAAGGTTGAATGAAGGCAATCAAGCGAGAAGCAGCAGTAGTTGGGTACGTGAGAGGTCTAGTCTGTGTGAATAATGCTTGAGCATGGGGTTTGTGTCGACCTCGGGTTCAACTTTGGAGTGGTTATTTTGGGTAGCTTCTCATCCTGGGATCAGGGTGTGAATACTGCCGTAGCGTCACTAAGCCTGCGATTACTTGGGCGTCAATCAACCAGCCGGCGTTGATTCTGATTCTAATTACCATATTTAATAACTCTTCCTACCAGCATAAGTGTTCGGTATCACATTAGCTTCTCCCCTACACACTGACCTCTACTGCGCAGGCATTTATGTACTGCACGATGGAACTAGCGAGTGTTCACATCAGAGATATTTAATCGCCTCATAGTAGAACAAAATGCCTCGAGTGATTAATTCTCCGTCTTGTTTCGTTTCTTTTCTGCCTGGGTCGGCAGATTATGCCACTATGCCTGCGACAGTGAGTCACGAGACGCCACGGTTTTGCTGACTGGACAACAACATGCCAAGCATAAGCCTATTACGAAGCCCGTTTCAATCAGCGCTGTTTCTCTCTTCGATATAGTCAACTTCTATTCAGGCAACCGATTCAGGCAACAGCTTGGGAGTGTCTGACGGTCAACGTGGTGCCACGTTGCTTACGCAGTGGCCAGGCAGCCGGGTCATCGGGTCATTGCCTAGACTGCGCCTCAAGGAGTTAAAAAGTCTAATTCAACCTTGATCTCGCCGTGTGACAGTGGTCGTGATGCCTTTGTGTTGTGGAACAACGGCAAGGCTGTCGTTGCTGAGGGGCGGATGCCCGAGACACCCAGATAAAAAGACTACTGTCTTCCTCGATTGCCATCAACCCAAATCTCTCCTCATTAAGCACGGATTTTCAGCTGTCCATCACTTCTCGCCCTTTCTTTTCACGCAACATGGCATCTGCAACACGCTACGTCAAGCGGAGCTCCGAAACCCTCAGAGATATCGCCGGCGATGTGGTCCAACTACTCAAGCAGGCGAACGAAACCGTTGGTGTAGCCGAGTCGTTAACCGGCGGGGGGATCATGGCAACGCTCACCTCAGTGGAGGGAGCAAGTGCCGTCTTTCGCGGCGGAGTCGTCTCGTACGCAACCGGCGTCAAACAGAATCTCCTCAAAGTGGACGGAAGCCTCATCTCCCAGCATGGCGTCATCCACGGCGACGTCGCGCAGCAGATGGCTGTTGGTGCCCGTAACCTAACGACTCTCGACACTGCAACTACCTGGGGCATCAGCACGACTGGCGTCGCAGGCCCAGACTCTCAGGATGGCAAGCCTGTCGGCATGGTCTTCATTGGCATCTCCGTAGCCGACCAGAGCCGGGCGTTGGGTCCTTTTCACTTTCCAGGTGATCGCGATCGCGTCCGACAAGCGACTATCACAGAAGCCTTGGCCCAACTGCGTGAGTTGCTTGTTGCTCGAACAAACGCTAAGGAGTAAAGTGGAGGAGCTCTGCACAGGTCCTGGAGCGTCCGGGGGGTGTCCATGCGGCTGATGCTGGATCTGGCATTTCGAAAAGGTAGATAGGTAGTGCGACAGGTTAATAAGTATAAGAACTCACGGAAATCAGCATCAAAAGGTCTCGAACCGATCGGAGTGGTTTCTGCCTGTGTGTCAAATGCTTCAGACGGCTTACTACTGTTGAGAGGAGCATGGTCACGGGGCATTGCCTCTCTTGCATTCCTGCTCCCCTTACAGCCAAGAAGCAAAGGCTCAGCTATAATCATCTTGACGAGTTGTACCACGAGACAGTGAGAAAATAACTCGGTTACTAAGAAGCCGAGAAACAACGCCGCTGGTTAGGCGAATGGAAACGCTGGTCGGAAGGCCAGAATCCATTGGAGGATGAAGCCAACAATGATGAACAATGCGTTGATGTGACTGTTCACGGCAGCCGCCGAAGTTACAAAGCCTTCCGAGGGATTACGACTAGAGGGACGATCTAATTAGAATAAATGAACTAACGGGTATAAGTTTTCTAATTCTGGTTCATGAACTCGTCGTAAGCTAAGATATGACCAAGGTGAATAAGGTGGTGTCCCTATTTAAGACAATACCAACTGCAACCAAGAGTAAAAATCGTTCTGGATCCACCTCGCAAGGCGCCGGAGAACGGCAACAATGATAAACAGGCCATCAAGGCTCTTTGTATCGCCAATGCCAACATGTCCTATAATTTCCTGCATTCAAAGTTAGCGACCGAAGCCTCGAGCATGATTAGTTCAAGACAAGACACGAGGAGGACTTACGATTTTGTTGCCGTGGTCGCAGGCAAACAACATCTTCCATTCGTGCTCGACAACGATTATGACAGGCACTGGAATAAGGACGTTTGGGCTGCCAACATTACATGCATCCTCAGATCCCGTCCCATTATCCTCTTCTCTTTGACTTGATCTCTCATCCAGCAGCCGGCGCATCCGTAAGTTCCAGGACGCTATCCAGATGCCGAGCTGTAACCTTGCATCTTGGAGACCATTGGCTCCCGTTTTCGTTTCAATCGAGACCGCATTGGCCGCGAATCGAACAGGGTCGTAGGCAATTTGATTGAGATGGTGCGTTTGGATAGGTAGATGTCCCAGCACACGTCGGATGGCTCGACCAAGGGGCTCATCTTCATCTGGATGAATTGCGATGCCATAGTCGACCATCTTAGAGCCAACAATATCATAGCATGAGCCCTCTTGCATAGGGGGAATAAAGGCAGGGTTGATACGGGCAGTTGTCAGAATGTGCCGCCGGAGGAGTGGTTGTTTGCAGGGCTTAAGGGCGAGCTTAAGGAGAGGCGAGTGTACATCCGAGTTCCAAGCCGCTTCCGATGTGTTGCTTGAACGACACAGCTGCGCGTCGGTCTTGATCTCGAGGAGTGCCTCCAGCTCGCGCATAGCTCCAGCCGAATCCCAGGTCTCGTCTTCTGCAGAGAAATAACGCGCCTTGACGCCCGGAAGCAGTCCTTGAAGCGGCGCCTTGAACGGTCTCGGTATGAATGCTTCTCGGTCGACGGCGAGGTCGTAAATATCTCGGTAGAGCTGGCGGATCTCGAGAGGGAGCTGGGCATCGGGGTCATCGGCTAGTTCGACGTATTCGACTGGTTTCTGAAGCATCTGTAGCGTGAATGACTTGACTGGACTGGCAGATCGTCGTGTAGATTTTGTCCTGGACGATGCATGCGAACGGGACGACTGAGAGGCAGACGGAGACTGGTGGGATAGCGGAACTGGCATAAGAGGGAGTCTGTATGAAGCCGACGGCAACATCAATGGCGCAGATGGTGCGTAGGGCGTCTTTTCAGGGTCGTCATCGCCATTGGCCGCATCTCTCGATTCGCCGTCTTCTTCTCGTCGATCCGGTCGCGGTCTCTTTCGGGGAGAGCCTGTCCTCGTGCGCGAAGGCGGAGTCGATGGCGGCGGCGTAACCATGTCGTGCGGTGTTTTCACCGGGAAGATATCAATCTGCTTCTGGGCGTGGGAGCTGATAGAGAGTGGCTGACCAATGTCGGGGATTGTCTGATCGAGCCAACGCTGGATCGAGTATCTCCAGTTGAAGATACTGTCATCAGCTGGCGCATGCATGACCAGATTGAGTATCGCTCGCTGTGCGGTCGAACATTCGCATTAACACGTCAAGGTATTCGTACGAGAATCACGGTGCTCCTTGATCAATCGTTTCGTCTATTCGCGCTATGTCCATGTCGCCGCCATCTTGATCGTTGTTGTTTAATCGTATTTCGTCATCCCGTATCCCGGGGCAACCTGGGGTGCACGTGGCAAGGCCGCCAGCCTCAGTGGCTGAATTTTTTCTGAAAACGGAACATCCTCCTGAAGAGGAAAGCTGTGAAAAGGTTAATCTGATTTTGAGCCCCACTTTTAAGACCAGCTACCTAACCTAGAGATCTCTTGTTTTTCTCAAATAAAATAGTATATTATTAGGCTCTGGAAAGGCTTAAGTAAAATTATTTCTAAGTACTTACCTACTTATAAATCTCTGGGTAATAGACGCCCTTAATTACACCTGCTTTATAACAGGCTTCTAATCGTGGCGTTAATGACTTTTTTGTCCCATTACAATCAACTGACAGGCCCATTCTCGCCTGATACGGAGACTCGAACAGTCTCAAACAGTTGCTGGAAAGCAGAGCTTATTATTGAGACTGTGAAATACCGCAGGCTTAGGTTACGGGTAACGAATGTGTCAAGAATCTTGAGGCTATCCTCTAAAAGCAGTTTCTTGTTCCTGGGAATATTCAACTTGAGTGCCAGATGTAGACGCGAAGCATTAGGAAATGGAGAGCTTAAGATGGAGAGGATGATATCTGGACGACCTGGCTGAGGCATCAGGCTTGCATCTTGTTGTTTCTGCGTATCGAGAGACCACACGATCTCTAGGGATGAAATGGTTGATAGCCTCTGAGGTAGTAGTGGCTTCGGCAGATAATTAAGAAGTGGTTTGCTGGAGATATGGATAGTATTAGTCTCATAAAGCACCTGAACGCCCTCGGCGTACCTATGAATCATATAATTAGCAAAAGTAAACGTCTAACAAAGCCCAGCGACATATCAATGGAACTCACGCTTGTCGACAAGTCAAGAGCCAACTCATGGCGCCAATTCGGCACTTTGACGGGACTTGGCCGGGCCAACTGTCGCAAAATTGCCCAAAACCAATGCGACATTGATCATCCCCTGGCTCCTGGACGTCCCTGTACCTGTCCAAGGAGCGTCTGAGATGATCCGGAGGAATACGGTGACACACACATCCCCACCACTGCCAGCACTTTGGTTGACTACGATCCAGATTCAGCTCGAAGGTTCCTGCGTTGAGTCCGCAATGGGTGTTAGATATGGACTTTTCCGGACAAGAACTGGCCATTGGGTGGTTAAAAGAAAGGTCCATATGTACCACACGATCACTAAAGCTCAGAATGAGGATTTCTCGTCGTATCTCGGGGGGATGATCAGGAAGAACGGTGATTCTGGTATCAGTTCCTTGGAGACTGACGGAGTCAAGGCATGTTGGCGAGGTTGAGGGAGGTAGGGGATATCCGGGGTGGTTTCATTGGCGTAGCTGGGACGTTTGCTTCTGTGTTTGTCAAGCTTATCCTCGAACCACTTTCTTAGGCTTGGCGTCATGACGAATGAATTCATAGTCGGTATGTAGCGTATCCATATGCTGTGTAATGGGAGGTGCGTTGTGTGCCGCAAGAAACAGTTTGATGATGTTGGTTGAACGAGGAACAAGAAACCGTGGAGGTCTCTTTTCAAAAGTCAAAGAGCGTGGGGGACAGGTCAGTTCAGGTACCCCAGCAATACCTGCAGCGTATCAAGTTATCACTACGTAGTAAGTTACACCAGGGGTCGATTAGTAACATAGATCTGAGCACGAAGAAGGGCAGATCTACGGGTTGGTGAGTGGAAAACCAAGACTATGGCAATCCTCATTTATCGCCTACTCATCAAGTTGTTCATTATCATCGCGTTAAATGGCATCCAAATTTCCCAAATTCATAGTTGTTGCTATGGAAGCCTGATCAAAATCACCGAGTGCTTACAGTCACTACTCTGCATCAGACTATGGTAATTAGGACGAAGTGTCTTGGATAGAAACTATTTTAAGCAACACATTCAACAGGCAAGCTTAAATATAGCACAAACGAGGTTCCAATGGAAAGGTCTCCTCGGTCCCTAAGCTGTCGGCTTTGAGTTTCATTCCGAAATGGTAGCCACTGGTCCTGAGATGCCAATGCAGTAATAGTACTTGGGCCACAGATTGTTGCAGTCTTTTCCTACCGCTGCATTCCACTCGTAAAATAGACTTGAGGGAAGGACCCCAGCATTCATCCTTTTAACCGGAAAAGAAAAAAAAGAAGCACAAAAAAGGGACTTACTCAAGAGAGATTCCCGCATCTTGGCTCATCTTCCAGCAGAGATCGCCTGATTGTATCAGATAGAACCTCCGACACTTGGTTGTCATTCCCTCTCGAACAGGAGTAGGTATCGAAATGGGGTTATTGCTCTCGCTCGTGCTGCTGGCTGGTTTCGTTGTTTTCTCTGTAGTCTTGGTTGGTCTAGTTGTCGTTACCATACATGTGCTTGATGGGCCACCAGAGCCAGCGTCGACGCTGACACAGATGTAATAATCTGACTTTAAGCCGGAACACTTGGATCCCAGGGCTTTATTCCATTGCATCAAGTTCTCTTCACTGATACCGTTGGCTCTGGAGATGGATCTGCAGGTATCTTTCTTCGACACGGGGTTCCAGGCAATAAAGTCCTTGAGGTCGAAGTTGCCAAACATGGCTGCAATGACATCGTAAGTACCCCCCCCCACCCCCCAGTAGTATAGTACCACGACTTGCAGTCTTTAGAACTCCCTGTTGGTATTGTGCCTGGTTTTGTCGTCACAGTTGGGGGCATAGGCAACTCTTGTTTGATTCCGACACAGTACCAATCGCCTGCTCAGAGACCATCGCAGTTGTTCTTCAGAACCGGATTCTACTCAAAGAAATTCTCCTTTGAGCTTTTGAGATATAGGTATAGGTGGCCAGGACTTCTCGACATCTCTCGCCATATTTTACCTTATAAAAGTTGTGGCAACCTTCGGGCATGGGGCCGTGGGTTGGTTCCGGCTTGAAACTGGAGTCAATAGGTGGAAGGGTTGTCGGCTTGTGCGAGGTCGGCTCTGGAGGACGAGTAGTGCAGTAGAATGGGCAAAGCCTTGACTGAAAGAGAGGACAGACTTGAACTTTTGAAGCTCGACGAGGAGCGGGCGCCTTAGGATACCCCAATATCCTCCTCCCAGTCCCATGTTTGACTTGCCCTTGTCAGCCGCGTGCCTCGGCGCATATTGGTGCAATGTTATTCTCTCCTTGACGGCATTTTTTTCGGGGGAGATATCATGAGATCCGTCAGCCCTCCATCACATGTTTGGGTTTGATCAAAGTTACTCCGGACAAGAAATGCCAAATCTTCCGGCTAGAATACGATATATGCCAGGGGCCCAGATAAGATGGGATGTTATCATTCTGGACACTCGAGACTTAGACCCCATGGATGACGAGCGTCTCGAAGTCACCAGACGAGAGGGCGGTTCCTCATCTTTCCCCCATCCCTCTTTCTGAAACTCCTTCACTTCTTCATCACATAGTTTCGCAACACTTCTTCGAGATTGTGCCTAATAAAGGTCAAAGCTCTTATCTGTAAGAGCTCAAGTGAGGGCTTTTCCCACTACACTGGCATACCCTCGGACCTCTCTCCATCGCAGTCTCAAACGGCCCTCCCGCCTGGCCACTATGGCTCTGGAGCTCCGATGGGCAATATGCTCTTTCGAGGAGCTTCCCATCAAACTGCCCGACGGTAAAATTAGTGGCCATGGAGACTGGTTCTGTGCTCGGTACGACATGGCGTATCCCAGCATTATCAACCGAATGCTAGGCGGGAGCGTCCAAGACTTCCAGTACCTGGCCTGTAGTGGCGATCGTATTGGTCACATTTATTAGTAGGTACAGTAGCTCAAGGGAGAGCTGGGCATGGTGATGATGACGGCAGGGGGCAAATATCTCTGTCTGGTGAGTCTATTCCTCTGGAGTGCAGGATTTAGCTTCTGATCAGACATCTTATATGCAGGCTAACATTGTTTCGCACTGCGTTCTCCTGTCGTCCAGGAGTTTCGACGCGTGCGAGGCCGTCGTCTCCAAGGCTGAAGAGAATGCCAACAGTATAATCAAAAGCACTGTCAAGGATATTCTCTATGAGCTGAATAACAAGATGAACGACAATGGCATCGTCGTTGTCAACAGCTATGCAGAGTTCTTTGACGTCTCTTCCAAGAACTGCGAGGAGCAAGCCTGGGATCTCTTCTGGTGGCTTACGCCCTTCCGCAGTATTGAGAAGTTGACGGTGGACCGTCGCAAGCGCTTCAACTAGCTAGTCCACAAGATCAACAGTGCTTTGGCTGAAGCAGTCAACGAGATTGCAGCTGATGAAAAGATCAAGTACAAGATCGGCTTCGCAGACTGGAACAAATGGGTGTACGAATGTGTCGACGGCTAGATGTGCTCTACTTCGAGTAATGGCGACTATCCTGATTCCAACTAGCCAGAAATTATATTCATCAAACTGGATACTCATCCCTGGGCCAACTGGGCACAGGATATCAAGGACGAACTACGGAAGCGCGAGTTGAACAAGGACGATATGAAGTTCCTGGACAAGATGAACGCCGAGTACGAAGAACAATGGAAGCGAGAGGAGGAGGGCATCTACGGTTCTGTTCTTTTCAACAGCCCCAATCCCTGAGGCATTGTACGCAGAGTTTTAAGCCGTCGGGATCCGAAAGCACCAGGCCGTCCAGGCGATGAGAATTGGGATTTGACTATGGGTCTCGTATATCCCAACAGTGTCGGTGCCAACTTTCACCCCAATGAAGAAGGACATATCACCATTGCCTCGCTTACTATGGCTGAGGCAATGGATCTTCGTTCCCCAGTCCTGAAGGTGGATTCCCCATCGTGCGAGGTCCAAGATCAGTTCAAGTACTGGTCGGGTGACGGCTCCAAGGCCTACGCTACGGCTGATCGGCTCGACAAGAACTATAAGGACTTTTGCGACAAGGTCAAACCAAAGGAGCATACAAAAGGGTGGGATTTCGAATTGACCTATGACGCAGGAACACCAGACGAGCATACATTCAGGATTAATCTTAGCTCTGAGATTTCCGAATATCATAAGGACCAATGTCTCGATTCTCTCAAGAGTCTCATTCACAGCTGCGACACTAATAGTAAGATGAACTGGAAGTTTGGTGGTCAATACGTCCGCAATCGCGGTAACTACACATATGAAGTCAACATCAAAAGGACCAACCGACCTTGGCCACCACCAGAAGAAACCGCTGGACTATGTGTGGGCTGGTATAAGTTTTATCATGGCTCCTATACGATCGAAGGAGGGGGCTTTTCATCTTGGGATTATGGCCAGCAGACGATGCTTCCTGGTATGAACGGCTGCTACGGTCTCGGTACAACTATGTGGGGGTTTACATACTATACTGAGCCTACAAAGGAGGTTTATGAATGGGAGGCCACTTTCCACACTCCCATTTGGGTCAGAGCGGGATTCTTTAATAACAACAAGGTCATTGAAGCTGCTGGTGGGTGGACAAATGGCTGCAGGGGTGATGATTGAGCGGGTTTTCTATCTTGTTAGATCGTGTGAAGACTATTGATGAGGGCTTGATTAGATCACGATTTGGGCAAACTATGGGAGAGACCTGCGATGAGCTTACAATTCAGTTCACTTTGCTGTACCTTTTCATAGATAGGCGAAATCTTGATGAGATGTTACCTGGACAAATGTCGACTGGTCTGGAAGAGGAAGTGGCGGACGTTCTTAAGTAAAAGGAGTAAAAGCCTCGAGGTATGACGTTTCATTAATCGTGTTAGATCTTTCAACCAAGACATGGATTGATCATAGCGACCGCGCGGAACAGAGGCTTATCAAGGGTACGTATGTTGAAGGCGTTGTCATCTATTCGATAGGTACGAAGTAGATATTATTCGGGAAACTTGTTTATTATTAGAAGAGAACTAGAATGAATAATAAGGCCTCTAATCAGATATTACAGTAGCCTGGAGAAGTATAGCTTGTGTTTCACTGGTGATTTAGACTATCAATCCCAGTTGCTTTTTGGCCTTGAACAGGTAATGTAACAGACCGTTGTTGCTAATAATTGCTAGACTTGACATCTATTTTACCAGTAATTTGAAATATACTTTAGATACCTAGAGGCCGGCAGCATCTTATGAGCTGCTTGTAGAAATGGGTCCGATTTGTCAGCTGACTCTGGGCGGAGGTCTTCTATAAGACTCTGTGATCTTACTTGAATTTATCAGTAAAGTTTTAGTCAGCTGTACTGTTGTCACCACCTTGTGAATACTAATTTCGATCTTCTTTACATCTTTCAAACTACGTTCTAGTTAGAAGTCAGATCTTATAAGACCCCGGTGCTGCTGTTTACCCGAGACATCACGCCTACCTCAATCACAGCAAGAATCACTCGAGCATCTACTCTAGCCATGGTGCCCTCATCTCCCATCCCTGTTCTCACAATCTCACTTGCTCGCCATCTGGTCGGACATGACACAGAGCAAGTTTTTGAGCAGCAATGGAGTGCCCCCAATGTCCTTGCTCCGACTTCAGCTCGATTCTCCAACGTGGGCTTCAACCTCGACGTCAATGGCGTCAACCTGGAGGACCTCAAAAAGGCACTATCAGAAGAGAAATGGAGCGGCATCATAGTTGGTTGGTGTACACGCGGTCATGTTGAGTTTACGGAACTATTTGAGGCTGTTGTAACAATTTGCGTGGACTACATCGTCGACCGGAAGCAGGGCAACACTTCTTCAAAGGAGCCTAAGCTTATCTTTTGTCGTGGGGCGGATGATTTGGTCAACGCCACGCTGCGCAACTTTCCGCCGGCGACATAGGATATGCTATAACTCTGATGGTTCACAATAAATGTCATAGTGTCAATGTACTTGGACAATCGGAGAGAGATGTGGGAACATCGCTACGTTTAAGTGAAGTAGACCTGGCGCTATGTGATAGCACGAGGGATTACAGTCTGTGCTAACTCTTCCCATTATCCCGAGCCGCTGGGTAACAGTTCTTTCATAGATACCAGCACTAATGAAGGTGAAACTCATGCTATTGCTATGTTGTTATTGCGCACGACGCCGTCTAAGCAAGATGTGAACCATTAGCGCGCCTCACCAGTACTTTCATATCGTAGCAAGTATATGCCCCAAGTAGGGATGTTTTCAATAAGAAATATTAAAAAGAGTGGAGTAAAATGTCATGCATCCAGAAATCCCTAATCGTAGGATCTTACTGGCAAAACCGGGGTAAGAAGGATTCTGATAATGCTGCGCTCCTCCTTGCTGTTCGCGTTGAACTTGCGCTTAGGCGTCCTGGACCATTGTCCGATGGCCATCAGTCTCCCCAGGTTGAGTTACCTCTGCGCCTGGACGAGCCGAGCCAATGGACCACGAGAGCGACATATCAGTGCATTTTATCTAAGCGCCATGACGGAAAGATCCGAGACCTCGGGTCTAACAACACGCCACGCCTCACGTCAGCTTATGAGATCAGATATTAGAAAAGCAAAACAGATTGAAATTTTTTGACCTTCTTTTCTCTTTCAGCACGCACGCTAAAATGGCCCAATTCAAAGCCCTCATCATCGGCGCGGGCCCCAATGGCCTGCTCGCTGCCCTTACACTGCAACGAGCGGGAGTGGATTTCATCATCCTCGAGAAGCGCCAGGCGGCCGACTTGAACTGGGGCGCGTCTGTCTGCCTTTGGCCTCATAGTGTTCGAGTCCTGGACCAGCTGGGCTTGCTCAAGAATGCCGAGGAAGTGTACATGCCCATCAAGAGGAAGTGCAGTCTGAGGCGCGATGGCTCGGTGATGGCTTGGAGTAACCTCATCGAGGAAATCGGCAATCAGTAAGCAAATATTGGCCAATACAATCTCTCTCATCAGGACTTAACAGTTGCTAGCCATGGTCACAAGTGGATGCTCTTCGAGCGGGGAAAGCTGGTCGATATGCTCATGAATCATCTCTCGGACATGCCCAATCAGTTGGTCCTGGATAAACACATCACCTCAATCAACTCGGGGCCCGATGCAGTGGAGGTCACTTGCTCAGACGGCAGCTCGTACACTGCATCCATTCTGATTGGTGCCGATGGCATCAATAGCACAGCCCGTTCCTTCATAGATGGGGCCAGTGCTGATGGCGAGGGCCGCCATGCTGAAGGAGACTTCACCACCACATATTACGGTGTATACGGTCATGGGGGCCGACTTTCCAAGACGCTGGAGGACCGAGTTGTGTATGAAACCCATTCCGTCGGGTTCAGCACGCAGCTCATTGTGCCATCACCCGAGCGGTACTTCTTCATCATCTACCAGAAGCTGCCCAAGCCTACTCGCAAGAGACAGTGGATCACCCCCGAAATGGCCGAGGAGCTGGCGGTGCAGAACGCTGATACGTACCTTGCACCAGGCGTAACGTACAAGCAAGTATGGGAGGGCAGGACGTGGACTCACATGGCGCCACTGGAAGAGGGCGTCACCAAGACGTGGTTTAGAGATCGGGTGGTTCTCCTCGGCGACTCGGCCCATAAGATGACGCCCAACCTGGGGTTCAGTACTAACAGCGGCTGGCAGTCTGCCGTGGCCTTGACCAACCTCTTGCGAGCTCTCTTGGCTGGCAACCCGGATCCGGACACCAAGGACCTTACGGACCTTTTTGCGAAATACGACCGTCGTCGTCATGATGTTGTTGAGAAAGATCTAGAGTTGTCGGCCATGACTGCCCGGGTCCAGGCATGGGATAATGTGGCCTGGAAGGTTATCGATCAATACATCCTCCCGTATGTGGGGGGCGATGTCACTCTGTTGAAGTATCTTTGCTCTCCTCTGGTAAAAAAGGGGATCGTTTTGGATTTCTTGCCGGAACAGAATTTTAGGGAGGGCAAGGTCAAATGGGTCAACAGACCGTCTGTATTACAAGAATAGTCGAAATGACAATTCATAGTCTCTGGAGTGTAGCAGTGGGTTGTGCTCCAGTCCTTAATTATATGAACTAGTTATAGTAGAACAGCGTGGATGAGTTATAACGTATTCCGTTTTGCACCAAGGTAATGATAGAAACAAAAGTAGAGAAGTGGCGCTACTCGGTCGGGGCCTTCTTGTGCATGGGCGTTGGAATATGTTTTCTTTTTAGGGCAGAGGAGTTGAGGCAGAGAAATGAGATCACCATTGGGTTGCTCAGCGAGATGGGTGAATAGCGCTGATCAAGGTTCTTCTATTACTGCTATGCTATACTACTCGACAATATGGGGGTATGTGGAGTTCAGAATTAGCCCCGGCAACTAAAGGACATACTAATAACTGGTCTATATCTTATCATAAAAGCGCTTTTGTAATTATTACTAAACCAGCTTTTATTGATCCTATAGCACTCCATACTTGGAGTCTGACCTTAGAAAACTGCGTCTTGTGCTCGTGACGCGCATACTCATGCTATCGTCAATGTGCTCTAGCCAGTCGCCGAGAGGGTAGATATAAAGGCGTGTAGTCGTTTAGTACTGAAGTTGTTGGCGCCAAGGCACAAAGACTTAAAACCGCAGAGGTGGGAAAGCTGTCAAGACCCCGCTGGTATTAGACCGGGCCGCCCGGGACTTCGTTAGTCCTAGATCAGATCTTTATCGATAGTGTGACTACTCATGTCCATTTAGGTTGCAACCATGCAAAGAGAACTATTGGAAGTAGCTGACTGCGATGTCGACTGTTCTCGACTGTCCTTGAGCTGAGGGTTTGACTAATTCGAGAACCTTAAGTTAGGTCAATATATAATATTAGGCTGGATGGTAATTCCCGTTTTGGGATGGCGAGGTGGCAAGGGTGGGCCTGCTGGGCAAACTATTAGTTCCCATATGGCCAAGTGCCATTACAATATTGACAGGTGCATCAATAGTGTTTTAGTATTAAACATCTAAGCAACTGAATTGGGTCTGGACTCCTTATCACAGTCACATGCCGCCTGGTGCGTAAAGTGGCTAGCTGAACAGAGCTCTCCATGTACTGCGGAAAGCTGAACAGCACCCCTCGATAACTTACGGAGTCTATCTCCCTATAAAGTACCCGGGCAATCTACCACATTTCTGAAGCGACATTTATATCAATAAGCATAATTTTACTAGTTGTCAACATTTGCCTTCTATTCTTTCAACCTCTTTCTTCCAAGATTACAAGCAACTAACCCTACCTGGCACCATGGCTGCAGTACAAGACGTAGGCGTAGCCACAACGGATCTGAAGGCTACCATACAGTCTACGGTCAGCGAAGTCAGGGCCAATGACGCCCCGTCTGTTTAAGACAGATTGATGCCTGGAGAAACGCTGCGAAGAGGCCAATCTATCAAGTCACCCAACGGTATCTTCAGCTTGACCTTCCAGGGCGATGGCAATCTTGTCATCTATCAGAACACCACTGCAATCTGGGCAACCAACACCAACAAGTGGCCAGAGCCATACCGATGCACATTTGAAGAGGACGGAAATTTGAGCCTCTTCGAAAGCGATAGTCGGAAGTGGACTTCCAACACAGGAGGCCGTGCTGCTCTCAAGCCCACGCTTGTTCTCTTGAACAACGGAAACCTGGTTGTATGCACGCCAGAGAACAAGTTAATATGGGAGACCGGCACAGGACGAAGCGAGTACTCACCAAACCTGAATCTCACATGGCCATCTCGGTTGACTGTGGGAGAGGCCCTGTTCGCAGGTATGCGCATTCTGTCAGGCAACGGAAAGTACTTTGCGACGTTTCGAGACGGCCTCAGCCTATGCAAGACCGAGGACGGATCTCAGATATGGAATTCTGGTGATGGAGCTGGCAATAGGGCAGAGAGAGCTTTTCTTCGCGATAATGGAGAGCTCCTAACCATGTCATGGAGTGGCTATACCAAATGGTCTTCAGAAACGGCTGGCAAGGGAGATGCCAGCAGCGTTCTGATTATCAAGGATGATGGTAATATGATTGTCGAGTGCAAGGGCGAAACAATCTGGAAGACGGACTCTGCGCAGGAAGGTGAGGATAGCGGAAAGCTTCGCGCTGGCGAAAGTCGGAGGCGAGGCATGGACCTAATCTCGCCAAATGGAAAGGTCCGCTTGGGCATTGCTGATGGAGAGCTGAAGCTTCGTGAAGGAGACACCGTTTTTTGGGCTTCAGGCTCATCTGCTGGATGCCACCCAGACACCGTGTTCCTTGGACAGGATGATAATATTTCATTTGGTGAGCGCTACGATGGCTGGTGGCAGTCCAACACTCGCAGGAAGCAAGGTGGTGGCAAGGCTGTGCTCTATGTTGAGGACAGTGGCGATGCGGTGCTTCGAGCAGATGGAACCATTATATGGTCGGCCAGAAATCCTGATAAGGTGTACTCGATCGAACCTGACAATGTGAGTTGGTTCCGCTGATGAACCGCGATGATATGGGGATAGCGACTAACGTCTGGACAGTTTGTTGCCGTAGCTTCTGATGCCGAGAAGCTGCTCCCTGGACAATATCTGCCCTATGGCCAAGCTCTCAAGTCGCCTAACGGGCAATGGTCGGCTCTGGTTCAAGATGGAAGCTTTGTCGTGCTTCGAAACACAGTCAATCAGGCTGTCTGGACTTCACAGACGCCAGGAAGTGGTGGCAAGAATCTCTATCTTGGCCACTACTGTAATCTTGTTCTTTACGGTTCTAGCAAGGAGAAAGTCTGGTCGCAGAGGCTCTTTATGGACAACGTTGGTGCAGAGCTTATCATGCAGAACGACGGCAATCTGGTTCTCAACTCTATCGTGCCCGAGGAGGATGATCCCGAGCAGATGGATCCCTGGGCCGATCGTGAACGACACTACCGTGCTGTGCAGGCTCAAAGACGCCGACAGGAGGAAGATTTCTACCGAAGAATTAGAAGGGGCTCGTTCGATCGTCACCTTGAAACCGGCCAAGACGCCGGTAACAAGCTCTGGGAGACTGCTACAGTGTTTCCTGCTTCTAACGGAGACATCTCATCGCTCGAGCCTGGCCAGCTCCTTGCTATTGACCAATGTCTGAAAGACAACGACACAGTTGCTACTTTTGGACACAATGGTACTTTTACAATCAGAAGGGGCGATCAAACAACGGTTGTCCACGACTACTTCAGCTTCACACCTGACACCAGCAACGAAGCTATTCTTCTCCGGATGAACGAGGGAGGCAACCTGTCCATCATTGATGCTCAAGGTAAGGAATGCTGGACCTGCTCCCAGAACGCGGATCTACGTGAAGAACTACGTCGAGAGAAGGCAATGGAGAGGGACAAGAGGGAGAGGAAGATCCGAGAGTTGGGCGGGCGTCTCGACGATAGACAGGATTCCTCGCGACCTTGGCGGCTACGCATGCAAACCTCGTGGGGAGGAGGTCCAGGTGTGCTTTTGATGACCGATCCGTCCGGCGAGACAGTCTGGTCGTCGGAGCGCTGTGCCCAGGGACCAAACCCCGGCACGTTTGTCGCCAAAGGAGACACACTGAAGCCCAACGAGTCAATCACCGCCGACATGGCGCTCATCAGCAGCTCCGGCAGGTACAAGCTCTCTCTAAACGAGGCGGGCAGGATGCAGGTCATGGTCAGAGATGAGGGCAAGATTCGGGAGTTTGGTGCCCGGGAGGGCGGTGCAAAGTCTCTTATGCTGCATCCTGATGGTCTTTTGGTGCTCAAGAACGACAAGGGCGAAAGAGTGTGGGCCTCAGATGCGACGGCGCCTGCTGAAGCTAAAGAAGTGAAGTTCGTTATGCAGGATGATGCTAATGCTGTCGTCTCTGCTGATGGTAATTCAGTCTGGGCTTGTGGGAAGGATTGGTGGAGGAAGTAGGTGTAACTGCCTGAGCAAACGGCACTGTGTTTCTTTGCCTCGATCAACATTGCTCGCACTCAAGAAGTTTGTCGTATTGTTATATTAATTGGTGGCCTATGAGGATGGAGGTTGTTGGAACGTGGGGCGATGCTTTATAAACATCACCCTGAGACTCACGACTGGAGCATTGTGTCTTGGCACCTAAATTACTGAAAGCCCTCAGCCCTGGCATTACCTCCATCCACGCCGTCTTTATGTGCTCAAGCCCGCTTCATCGACGAGTGAGAACGACAGCCGTTTCAAGGTCCTAGTGGAACCTAAAGTCGCAACGTTGCCCTGGCTGACCACTTAGCAGGGTACGGCGAGAGCCTGCATTTTGGTCCAAATTCTAGTACGTTAATTTTGCAGCTCCCTCATCGAGAAATCACTTTGGACGTTTTGTGCTTATTGACCGCAAGGATGGCGCGCGTGTTAACCAGTTACCGAACTATCTGACGCCGACCTCGGGCACTCCCAGACGATATTAGTCGTTGAATGCGCAGAAGATCTCTAGTACTTGTAGGAAATCGTGATAGTTCGATCCGCCCAGACCGACCTAGCAACGGTGGTGCCGAAGACCTAGATTTATATAGTCTATATAATTTCCTGTGTTTCCAAGCTCTCTGTGGCGCCGATGAATCCGTGGATTATGTCATAGGTTGGCTGAGACGTGTCACCGTGACCATTCGGAACGGTCGGAGTTTAGAACGAGGCTTCGTATAAAGATGGGATAAAGCCCGCCACGCCGCGTAACACCCTCATTCAAGCCACCAACCCTTGCCGTTTGTTGATTCATGCCGTCCGTTCTGTCTGCAATCGCCCAAAATGCAAAAGGTCACGTCCAAGCTACCGTCCTGGGACAAGACTAAGACTCAGAGCAAGAAAGGCTTCGACAAGGTGTGGGGATGGGCTGACAAGCTTGGGGCCCCCATCAACAGATTCTCCAACCGTATTGGCAGCGAAGCTTTCTGGCCTACGACGCTGGATAAAGAGAGTGATAAGGCGGCCAGGATTTTGAGATCATTCTGCAGTAAGCATCCTTTCTGTCCGAGTCTCTTCCTCCACAGGTCTTGCTTTTGCTTGGCTTGTTGATGACGAACTGGTTGCGCTTCGGATATACGGCTGCACTGCACGCTCGGGCTGACTGATGACGCCACAGAGGATGGTTTCTACACTGAAGAAGAGAAGCCGGCCCAGGAGGATGGCCCAAAACAGAAGCAGAAAGTGTTGAAGAAGATTCCGCAAAAGGTCATAGAGAATGCCGTTGGCCTCGCAATCTTCACCACCATGCGCACAGGCCTATGGATCTCTGGAGCCGGCGGTTCCGGCGTCTTGGTTGCCCGCCAAGAAGATGGCTCATGGTCCCCTCCATCGGGCATCATGCTGCACACGGCAGGCTTGGGCTTTCTCGTCGGCGTGGATATTTACGACTGCGTTCTCGTCATCAACAATCCCAAGGCTCTCGAGGCTTTCACCAAGATCCGATGTACACTTGGCGGCGAGGTCAGCGCCGTGGCTGGTCCTGTCGGAGCCGGCGGCGTTCTCGAGAACGATGGCAAATGGAAGCAAGCCAACAGACCGGTTTTCACGTATCTCAAATCTCGCGGTTTCTATGCTGGTGTCCAAGTGGACGGCACTGTTATTATTGAACGCAACGACGAAAACGCACGCTTCTACGGGGAGACGATAGGTGTCGCCGATATATTGGCGGGAAAAGTACGGCACCCGCCACCGGAAATCAAGATGTTGATGGAGACGTTGAAGGCTGCGGAGGGTCGAACTGACGTCGACGAAGAGCTCATGGACGAGCTAGAAGGACAACCCGCGCCAGGCGACGTCGACGTCGACGCCCCTGACGACGGCAAGATATTTGGCATCCCAGACCCCGATGACCCAGATCCATATGGGGTGATTGCTTTGGAAAAAGAAGGTCTCGAGATCCGCGACGCTGCAACTCGCTCACGACCTTCCAGTCAGATGTTCGAATATCATCCCAGCCCTACGAGTCCAGCCTACAGCAAGTTCTATCGGAAGAGCCTGGAAACATCTGGGACGAGCAGCAACCGCAACAGCTACACCTCGACTCCTACTACAGGTCGACGCTACGCAACGTCCGACTCTGGAACGCAGACGGAACCTGTCATCATCACTCCCATCGCAAACTCTCCGCCGGACAGCCTCAGTCATCAGAAGATGAGACAAGAGGACGACCGAAGCAGCTACGAAGATGTCACGGAAGCCAATCACATGTCGACTTACGGCACCCCCTATAGTCAGACGAACGGCAATCCATGGAGCTCCGAGGACCTTGAGGGTGGCAAAAACAAGGGCTTCGCCGTGGATAATGGCTTCACATCAGTTTATGAGGAGAAGACTGAGGCTCCCAACGGTACAACTGGCGATGTCAGCACACCGGCGCGTGTGCCGCCACCACTCCCGCCGAGGGGCCTTGTACGTGCGAACACAGAATTTGAGGACGTGAACCTAACGGATGCCGAAAAGAAAGGGTAAAGAGGATGAATCGGGTTTGTATCACGGTTCTCGACGATGAGAGATTATTACTATTATTAGGCTATATCTACGCTGCAACACAAACCCATTACTGTAGGGGTCTCAAAACGGAGAGATCATGGGATAGTTGATTTTGAGACCCCCACAGTAGCCAGCCATCGCTTAAATGGTTCGATTATCGAGCCAAAAGTGAGTGCAATTTACACCAGATTGAGGGCTTGATAATCAAACCCCACTTGAACACGGTCGTGACTCATTCGCCGAGTGATTCCCTCCCGAGATGAACTTGTACTTAAAAGAGTCGAGTCTCGAATATATCGATATTTCATCTCTAGATTATCTTAAAGCTTCTTCTTCTACATCGTTCATCTTCTATCAACTACAATGTCTTCTGGCACACTCCCCAGTTCTCATCACGAACAGTTTCGCTGTTGGCCCATGCTACACCGGGATATACAAATATGCCATCCACCACTACGGTCAAGACGAGTCCGGAATAGATTGGTTCCTCCTCCCTGTTGTGGCTGAGACATTCGACGGCCACATGAACGACTTGCGCCAGTTTGCAGTCACGCCGGAGCATGTCTTTGAAAGCCTTACGAATGCTTCTTCCGATTCTGTTCCCGAGGGCAATGTTGGCGGCGGAACAGGCATGCTATGCCAAGGGTTCAAGGGCGGTACAGGAACAAGCAGCCGAGTCGTGCCCGGGGTTGACTCGAATGCATATACAGTCGCAGCTCTAGTGCAGGCCAACTACGGGCGCATGCAGCATCTGCATATGTGTGGAGTTCCTGTTGGACGAATTCTTGCAGCACAAGCAGCAACGAGTGCTGCAGAGATGGCCAAGAAAGCCGCCTACGATGCAGCAAAAGACACCAAGGACGGCTCAATCATCGTCATTCTCGCTACTGATGCACCGCTCCATCCAACTCAGCTTCAACGACTCGCCAAACGAGCAACAGTGGGCCTCGCTCGCGTCGGCGGGTACGGGCATAACCAGTCGGGTGATATCTTCCTCGCATTCTCAACGGGCAACAGTATACTTGTTAAAAAGGTGACGGGTCAGCACCGCCCTGTAGACCCGCTCAGGCCTCGAGAGCTGGACATGAAGTCTGTCGATGATCAGTCGATCAATGGTCTTTTGGAGGCTGCTGCTGATGCTACCGAGGAGGCAATCTACAATGCCTTGTGTATGGCTGAGACGATGACTGGGTTTATGGATCGTACCGTCGAGGCGTTAACTTTGGATAGAGTGGCAGACATAATGGCAAAGTACGCAGAGACGGAGAGCTCATTCAACTAGCCTTGCTGTAATAGTCTGGCAGAATTGATTAGTCTGTTCACGAATCTCTGAGGCGCTACAAGACCGCCTGTAAAAAGTTGACAATGAGCTACTGGGACGAAAACATGTGCTACGTTGTTGACGGAAGCTATTTCTGAATGCTCATTTAACAAAGGTGTCTTGGACACCTCTTGTTTCATGGTTCATATCCAGGGCGCCATCAATGAAACCGCTCACGATGATGTTTAAGCTCATAGCCTTTCACCAATAGCCGCGGTGGAGGTCGCAAAATCAACGCTATAAAGCATTTCAAATAGATACACAGATTATTCCAGGATCCAATGTTTAACTTCAACGCTGAAGGCCAAGCTACACGTCACACCCTTACAATTTGCGAAGAACAGACTTCCCATCGTTGGTGCCGCCTACATGGTTGTGACAGCAAATCTGAACCTCGTGTACTATATCTGAATATAATACAACATCCCTATATCTGTACACGAGAAGTAATAACTACCAGCGGGCAATTGGCACAATTTCGGAAAACCAGTACCTGCAATCCCTCTAGGCTGAAAGAATGTTATATCTTTCTTAGAGTTATCCACCCAAGCCGTCAGTCTCCCCTCGATATGCCATTGGGAGGAAGATAAGATTGATCACAGACGCTGGAGTCATTGGCTTATGAGGGAGGCAGGGATGAATACCCCAGCCTCCACTCCCACTCCATCGCGAGATCGGACTTACAATGATCCTTGCAAGGGTCCCAACATGAGCTGAGAATATCTGCCGCAGCACATTTCCCTGACGCTCGAAGCTCTGTCAGCCCTCTTGTTTTTCAGCGCCATAGAGCCTTTTGTATAGCTAGCCACCGATGGACCAGTTCGGCCTGCTGCAGTGTTTGTTTCTCAAGACTGTCGTCACCCTTTTGCGGTTTCTAGTATGTGGTTTTATAGGGCCACGCTTCAAAGCACCGAAATCAGCCAGCGTAACTCGGATTCAAATTCCTACCCAAGATCCAGGCCGTTTCATCGACGCATGGATTCACAACCCGACTGGCAGCAGCGGATGTGCACCTCGGGGGCTTCTAATCAACTGGCACGGAAGTGGGTTTATCTTGCCCAACTGGGGAGAAGACTATGAGTTCTGTGCAAGAATTGCAGCAGATACTGGCGTAGTTGTGCTCGACGCAGACTATCGTAAGGCACCCGAGCATCCCTACCCGGCCGCCGTGGAAGATGTCGAAGATACTCTGAGGTGGGTCGAGGGCCAACCAGACCGATTTGATCTGGGTCGAGTGGCTGTATCTGGTTTCAGTGCAGGTGGAAACTTGGCCTTGGTTGCAGCATCTGAGCTGAGACGATCTTTTGAGGAAATCAAGATCAGAGCCGTATACGCTTTCTATCCTCTGGTCGACCTTGCGCGTGATCCAGCGCTTAAAACCCTATCCAACCCTACCAGGCCCATTCTTTCATCTTTGTTACGTTTGTTCAATATTTGCTATTCTCCGAATGCTGAGTTACGCAAACACCCCAGAGTGTCGCCTATATATGCCGATCCGACTTCGTTTCCCGAAACGACTATCATCTTCGCTTGCGCTCGAGACAGCTTAGGACCCGAGGCGAAGGAGATGGGTGCGAATTTGCAAGCCGCAGGCGCAAATGTCGAGGTTGTCGAGTTGGACAACGCTCCTCATGGTTTTGATAAGAATGTCAAGCCAGGGTCCCTCGTTTTTGCGCAAAGGGAGATGACATACTTAAAAGTGGCACAGAGTCTGACTGGGCTTTTTAGAAAATGAGGTTCCTTCAGTTCTTGGTCGCTTGGAAAACTGTGTCATCACTGCAACATGATGTCGCATCAGAGCGAGTCTAAGGATCAAACAAGGGGTAACGGTGACAGCCTCGCAGGGCTGCACACTGGCCAAAGACCAACATACGAGCAGCTTCGGCGGTCTTGGCTGCTGATGGTACTTGCATATCGACTTGAGCTTCCTAAGCGGAGCTATCTAAGGCTGCGAGAGCTGAGCGTATTACTCCAGATGCTTCTCTGTTGCGGGATCATTGCGGCGGCTGACTGGCTTCTCGCACCACCGAGCTATTGTTCAAGAAGAGCTGGCCCAGGCCACGACGGAATTGAATCTTTGTCCTTTTTGAGAAATCAATCGTTCCAGCATGCCACAGTCAAGTTCACCTCGTTTCGACGGACAAGGATGCCAGGTGTTGTTCCAGTTTAAACCCGTTTTTGCAACTCAACATCCGATCCAGCCCCGCCGGTACTGGTAAAACAATTGCCCGCAGAGATTATAGTCGTTACGATGAAAGCCAGAGACCTTCTCACGGCTTCGAATGTGGGATCCAATTTCGTCAATACTAGATGAAACATGAAACCCACCGTCCCATACTTGACTCCGAAACGACAGTAATTCCGCCAATAGTTGAGTGCCAAGCCTGTATATCCTAGACGCGCCCCAATTACCCCGGGTATTAAGAGCAACCAACCTGTCGGCGATATTGCCATTGGACAGCGATTACCAGACCCGTGTTTTCAGTCCGAGGCCAGTCCATGCTCATATATAGTCTTCCGGCCGAAACAAGAGGGCCAAGCCGACTTACCTACCTTTAACAGCCAAGGGATCGGCATGATCATCTACTTACTTGAACAAGAACCATGACTGTCACTGGAGCGAATATAAGCCCAATGGCCGCGTGATAACTTCATGGAAGCTAGCAGTATCTGTCAACGTCTGATTCGAGGCGGAAGGCGGGGGTTATAAGACCTGACACATTGGTTTTAAGTTGGCCAATCGGATAAAATGTTTCCACCTCCAACAGTCCATTCGGAGTAGCATCCTCCGCACGATTCACATCAGGAGGTGGATGAAACATGGAAATTTGAAGGGACAGACGCGGTCAATAAGGGCAATGCAACGACAGCTATGATGGGCCATGTTATAAATACAGAAACAAAGTTGCCCAGGCCGTCGAAACGATTAAACATCTGCAGCTACCACACAACACTCCCTCTCTCTCTTCAGCATCGACTACTTCCAGCATATCGACAACCAAGACACGATGCGTTTCTTCATCCTTGCCACCATCTTGGCCTACGTCGCCGTTGGCTCAGCAGCTATAACATGGTCTCTGGCAAAAGCTCCCAACCCATCACCAGACCAAGCCGACGCATATCGTCGAATCGAGGGGGCCATGCGTCTCGCCGTGGCTCGCTACGGGCGCTTATCAGGCGCCCGAAAGACGGTCCGAGTCTTCTATGCACCCGGCGTGCCCACTGCCGAGGCAAACTACAACGGAGACCTTCGATTCGGTTCCAACCGTGTCTACATGAACGAGCGAACGGCAATGCATGAGATCTCACACACACTTGGCATCGGACAGACGACTGCGTTCAACCAAAAGTGCGCGGCCAATGATTGGCGAACTGCCACCGCACTGCTCAAGACTTGGGACGGCCAGGGTGCTCGCATCAACTGCGGCGGTGGTCACATCTGGCCTTATGGTCTGAACTACGATAATGAGTGGAGTGAGACGAATGCGAACCGCCATGTTCAGTTGATAGATGCCATGCTGAGAGATGGGATGTAAATGAAGGCAGAGGGTGGCAATGAGGTCTTGTGATAGTTGGAATGATAGAAGTAGCATTCTAAGCAAAGCCCACAGTTGTTCTGCTGATGTTGTACATAGCTTACTTCCATTCTAACGATGTTTATGTTTGATGTCTGAGACTAACTCTGGTTGTTCTCCTTGTGCCCTCATCTTGAATTGCTATGTTGGTATGTAAGAAGCGTAGTAACGTAGCCTTATGGTTATATTCGACTATAATAAAGACCAAACTAGCCGACCCGCGCAATTATACAGCATAGCAGAGTAATACCATCAGTATTCTATACCAAAACCGCAATCCGCAACGCTGGTCGGGATTCAGATCGGAGAGTCGTATAGTCCGATGTTGGTCTTTGGGGTTAACTTGACGACTCTGAAGCCACGCCGTAAAGAAGTAACAGCATGAACATTACTATACTACCTCCTTACGGGCCTTTTCCATGATTGAGATAGCGCTCCAGGATTCCAGCATCGAAGATGTCAGAGCACTATGTCCCACGGCTATCAGAGTCGCTAAAGTCGCTGGGGGAAGCTGCTCGGGTAGATAGTCGCGAACTGAAGTATGTCGTAGTAAGAGGTATACACACGGGTCACCCAGAGGGCCACGGCCGTATCACTCCTGGTTAGTGGAGACCTGGTTTTGCTGCATTATACTTCTCGGTCTGGCAACTTTCTCTTTGTCGCCATCTGTCGATTCCCCCACCGTTGATGAGCTTCAAGCTCTTTAGTCATCGCCGTCCAAGTCGCTGAGGTTACTGATTTATCATCATCCGTCGCCTGTCTCACGTCAACCCCCAACCCCCGGAGGGTTCATCCCATTGTCGACTTGGCTTCCATAATGAACCTTAAAGACCACGAAACGTCGAGCGCCGGGCGATCAGGGTATGTCGACTCAGTAGCTACAGGAATATTGTCTGAAGTTTTGGACAATGAGCGGCAAAATTTCCTTGACGAATCACCTGAAATAAGTAGCGCTGTCTACAGGGGTGTCGGTTGTCACCCGATTGCTGTCCTTGGAAACCACGGTCAGCACCGCGTGTTCGTCTACTGAACAAAGATGTCATCAACCGGTACGTGGGATGTCTATCGGCTTCCGAAAGATTGGATTCGGGCAGTGCGACCTTGTCTTCGAGCGGCCGGGTCATGGTATGGTTGTCAAAATCACAAGACCAAGCTTCAAAGGTGCCCATCTCGTCAACTATAAAGCTCACACGTATTTTTACACTGCGTTCTTAGCACAGAATCACAGACCTGAATGCCGAGTGCCCCAGATCTTCAGACATATACAAGAAAATAGCCAGCGGCCGGTATGACAACCAGTTCCTGTTCACCAGGCAACATGCCGACTTTCCCTTGCCCACATCGGCGTGAACGTCGGAGCACATCTTCTCGCTACTTAAGGTTATTCGCGGGCCTTTACTAGAGAGGTTCTGCCCCCAAAACATGCGTCAGGCTGCGTTGATCGATCCTTTGAACCGGGATTGTCTCGCTCGGGTGTATCTAGGTTGGTGACGTTCCCCCAACCAACCGCTGCAGATAAATTTTTCGCTCAGAAACTTCAATCTGCGCCTTGACCAGACGGTTCGGTTGAGCCTTCCCGTGTCGTCTTATGCTATGGCGATCGGAGAATCACTGGCAATTATCCACTGGGGTGCGAACGTTGACGGGTACGATATCGAGTTTGTGCTGGGCACAGACGCTGCCTTGAATCCGACTACTGTGAGGGATTCCAAAAAGCGGGCCACGCGGGTATGGGTTGTCGACTTCAACTTGTGCACTCAGTGGGAGGAAAGATCTGTTGGGAGCAGCCTGTTGCTTTGATCGAGCTGTTGGTCGTGGCGTTCTTCAAAAACGACCCGTATTTTCCCCTGCCATTGATGGAGGACGATCTTGACAATCAACTGTGGTCAACTTTCAAGCATGAGTATCCGAGCAAGGTAAATGAGGTTCTGGAGAATAAGGATGCAAGGTTGGGAACACTTCCAGCCAAGTTCATTGACTCCTGCATCGAAAGGGAGCGGAAGAGCCTCGATAAGGGCCTGGGACATGGGCATAGAAATCATGATGGTTAGATTCAGGAGTAGCCCCTTTATGAACAACCCAGTCTAAATTCCTCTAAGCATAGGAAAAGTTCTGTAGAATCTATGATTGACCCTTGGATAGACTTATCAAGGTGTAACCTAGCCCAATGGTTGGTAGCTCGCATGCTTTGTTCCCCGCCTCTCTCGTCTTCGCCGCAGTGAAAGAATTGGGTCTCCGGTCGTGTCTTCCCACTTGTTCAACCAATATCCACTTGAAGTGTAGCCATTTGACCACAAAGCTGCTGCAATGGCTACACGATCTGGGAGAGAAGTCTCGAGCTCCGTGGAGTCGGGTTGGAGCTGCCCATGGCGGCAACCCGAGCCATCGGAACGATTCACACCCTCTAGGCGCAGAAAACTGTGGTACTCATCGAGACCCAGACAGTTCGGTGCCGGGTCGGTATAGTTGTCTCCATCAGAAGAGTGCAGTCTGAACTTGATACTGCCTTTTTCATTGGTGCATCTCTCGCACAGTTCCACTGCCGTCTTTTCAGAGTCTGTCAAGTAGTGACTTTTGATCTTGTTCGGCAAACAGTTGTAGAAAGATACTTCACGGGAAGATCTGATGTTCGGGTTAAGGCGGCCAGGAGGGTCCGGATAGAGCTGTTGAGCGTGCGTATATGTAGGTAATTTGTGCACCGTCGGACTGTCCAAATCTTCAGGTTCCATCTCCTCGGATGGGGGTACAAGAGTTGATGAAGTGGACTAAATATTTCGTCAGCATGGACATCTTCTTTTATGAATATTGAAGACAACAGCATCTTGGGAGGGAGCAACCCCGGGCAGGGCCTGTATGGATTGGTTCAGTTGACAAGAGGGCTGTTAGATATCTTACCTCATTCCCATTGCTTTGTAAAGAGGCCGAGTTATTATCTTGGGGATGAAGATGGTCGTAGAGGAACGATGTGGCTGCGAATGTGCTGTCATATTGCAGTATTTCGTCTTTGTTGGGTTTGACCATAAAGGCGAGTTTGGCCTGCTCAACAGCGGCATCGGGATCTTCGAGTGGCTTTGTGGGAGATTGAGGATAGTCCCAGGAGTTGTAGATGGTGTCAGACAATGAGGACCTTGTGCTTTGTCGTGGTGAGCAAAGAAGCGACCCAGCTCTATCCACATCAGAGATGTTTGAGTGGTTGAACCGGGAAGCGAAAGGCAGTTCCAGGTGGAGTTCCGTTTCCCTATCAAGAGGACTAAGCAGCCTAACCCAGTGCTCAATGTCTTTCTCCGATTGCGCCATGGCTGTGTTGTGATGATATGCTTTCTTTGGTCCTTAGCTTGAGAAAGCGAAGGCTTCTTTCCTTTATAGCATACCGTTTGGCTGTGTCTCTTTTCGACTTGAAAATGTCTGCGGCCTTGTACCCGGCCAGCATGGAGATGGTTGGAGATCCAAACAAAAGTCTGAATAACCAGGGAGGCAGAGTCCGCGATAATTGCATGTCATGTCGCGCGGACACAAAACTGGTTTCACCACGATATAAAATTCACGAACACAGGGGGTTCTGGTCGACCTTCTCGATGCGGACTGCATTGCCGCCCACGAACAGGAACACGAGTATTAGACTCAAGTTGGAGTCGAAATTAAGCTTTAAACCCCTTGATTGCTGCCATCGCACGTTGTGGACAATTGACAACCAGGCTTGTAGACAGGGAACACTACATATCGGCATTTCCTAGTGTTAGATAAAATAGGAGTTCGTTACGATTTTCCCGATGTGCCCAGGTCACAATGGTGAATAACGAGTCCCTGTTTCGTGATTAGACTTTGACAGTTGGGAATTGAAGGATTGTGATGTGAGTTTGACAGGGAAGTCAAGCCACTGTGGGCTGAGACACGCGAGAGTGCAGACTCGGTTTTCAGCTCGAGTCATGCATGGATAGGATAGGTCCCTGATTGATCTTGCCTAAGCTCTTGTGAGGCATGAAGGCGATGATGTATGTATCTAAAGAGCAGCTCTTGGCCGTAAGTTCCATAACAGACAGCAACGGGACGACTTGCTACGGAGTGGTGTGCCCTGCAGATACGAGTCGGTCCGTGCCGCTACACCCATCCAGTGTAAGTTCAAGCGGTGTTAGAAACGGTAAAGTGAGGCTTTGACAACCCCCCTTCGGGAACTTCAAAATCACCGGAATGGCCGACCCTGATTGAAGGTTTGGCAGCCAGATATTCCCGGTGTTTTCTTGGGATACCGGAGCTTCCTGAAGGCAAGGCAAACAGAGGACTCGGTGAAGAAAATCCCGCATAATGCTCGTAGGGTTGGAGCTGAGGGTGGTACAAAGGTATGACATGCGCGTGGCTGTTCCTCAAGCCCGCACCGGACAGGGATCGAGGCCAATCGTGGCCCCCTATTCCATTGATTCATTTTGCGCGTTATGGGACAGTGACAGATCACCACTGGAGACGCGACTCAATATGCTAGAGTTCTGGCAGTGGGACATTTGTAGTCTTCTCGCAACCAAGGAGATGTTCCAGAAGACATGCTGGACATCCCTGTTAGCTCCCTACGCCTCCCCGCGGGCACACAAAACACGAACCTTGCTGAAGTGACAACTGACTGCAGCCCAGCCAAACCAAGTAGTCTCGTGTTTTCTGTCCACATACAGGGGTTTAGCGCCGTTTCGAGCAAGAACAGATGATGCGATTGGGACGCTTCCAATGCCGCAGTTCGTCCAAAGTGACCCTTGCTGTTGATCACCAAATCCAAGGTGCGGCTCGGTACAGCTGCCGACCCGGCTGGGGTAGTGAGACCCAGCAGCAGGCGATGACGGCGATGAGAGTACGGAGTACTGTGGAACTACCGGCCGGCAGGTTACGTAATTTACCTCGGCTTGGGCTGATAGCTAGAGTCGTAGTAGGGGCACAGATCGGTGAACGACAGACTTTGGTGCACTGCTACTACTTATCTCCTTGAGGCCCAAAGACCTCTGGAGCGGTCACGACAAGGGGGTTGGTCCAATACAAATAGAGGAAAGCGGCAGTACTTTCTCCTCTAATTTAATTCGGCTGGTATAGAAGTATCTTGAAATTCAGGAGATACCTATCGCGATATATTATATAGAGGTTTAAGTAGAACCTCGAGGTTTCTCTAAGGTACGTGGGGTTACACGTGACCTAGGTAGGGCGG
>JAAVUK010000562.1:0-13824 GCA_014899095.1 Fusarium buxicola
GACACTATCCCGAGTAGCTCTTTCGTGCGCAATGACGGGTTCACGAAAGATCAGCTTGTCTCCCAACTTTCCAAGGTCGGAGATGAGGGGGTCAACCAGAGTAGAATGAAAGGCGTGGGTTACGTCCAGTGGCTTCACCTTGATGGACGGGAACGGCGAGATATTCTCTCTCAGCAGCTCCATGGCACTGGTTGTGCCGGCCAGCGTGAAACTGCGAGGGCCGTTGAAGCAGGCGATGCTGACTGCTGGCTCTCGAGGGTTGGCGGCGTTACTCTCACGCAGCAGTCTCTGCACACTCTCCTGATCGCCGTCAACGGCCATCATCCGTCTACTCTCTGGACCCCATTTCTTCTCGATAACGCGTGCACGACCAGCAATCATCTTGAGCGTGTCCCTCACAGAGGGTGTACCCGAGACGCACATGGCCGTAAGCTCGCCCAAGCTGTGGCCCACGACTGCTGCGATCTGCAGACCACTGTCGATCCAGCTCTTTGCACACGAGTACTGCAGGGCAAACTGCATGGTCTGCAACTCGACGATGCTGCTCCTGAGCGTCCGCTCAAAAATCGCCGGGAGGATGCTCTCCAGGCCCAGTGAAAGACATATCTCGTGGCAGTGGTTGACGTTGGTGCGCGCAGCAGCTTGAACTGGTCGTAGGCCTCACGATCTGGATCGACAAAGTCGGACCTTTGGCCACCGAAACATAGAATGACAGGTCGTGGCGAGGAGGGCCGGACGCTTGGGGCCAACTCACCGCGTCCATCGGCGAATATGGACAGTTTCGCCTCGAGCTCCTCGACGGTTATGCAACCAAAGATCAGCCCCTGTCCTAGTGAGCGGTTGGACTGGCGGGCCAGCTGGAGAGATAGGTTGGCCATGGTAAATCGGCCATAATTCGTCTTCCTAGATCTCAGGAATGCGCCCGTCTCAAATGAAGGCGTGATGAACTCGATGCTCTTGCCAATGCGCTTCTCGGTTATCCGCACAATCTCCGTCTCGGATATAGGCATGGTCGAGCAGAGCGGGTACTCGGCCAGGTAGTGGCGTTCCCTCTCGTTCAGCACCTTGGCCGACGCCTCGGCCAGATCGGCGAGAGCAATGACGCTGTTGTCATGCTCCGGCTTCCACCATTTCTCGAGGACCGGCTTCTCCTGCGCTGCCAGCGCGGCCACTGGGTACGCGTCCATGAACTGATCAGTTGGCACGAGTCAGCTTGATCGCGTAGCAGGCTTCTCCTATACTCACGTTGCCCGGCTTGAGGATGGTCCAGCAGTTGATGGGACTGAGGAAAAGACGCTCCTCGACGTAGCTTTTGAGGTCATGTTGCAACAGACTTCTGTGCTGCGTGCCAAGCACGCTGGACAAGACGAAATGTTCAAACACGTTCCCTTCACAACGGCATTCGGCGACGGCGGCGTCGATCAGAATGAAGCCAATCTATTTCTCGTGCGAGTGCATACTTGGTAGAACGGCATTGATAGCTGTGGCCCCGCGAAGCAGCTTGATACAGTCGGAGAGTGACTAGAGGTCTGTTGCCACAATATCGGCATCAGGTTAGGACGTCTTGAGTCTTTCGGCCGAGGCCACTGAGTGTGCCGCTAAGCGCAGTCGGAATTTTCCCTTGTTGTAGAGTAATGGAACGAGGCGGGAACATTGTTTGCCGCTCGGGCAGGTGATGACTTGGATTTCAGACATGGCTGATGTTGGGGACGGTTGACCTATGGCAGATGGACTCGAAAGAGCGGAAGAGATAAATTGCATTTTAATACAGAGAGAACTCATGTACTCACGAGTGGCCAGACAGACTTGGAGGCATCGCGGTGGAGAATGGCTGTTGAAACTAAATACCGGCGGAGTTTCTTTATCTCCTAGCATTTTGAGTGCCGAGCCGCTCCACTACTTAACATATCATGGCTTCTCTTGTTCGTTTGAGAGCCTGCTTGTTCAAGACAACGAATCTTCATGTCACACTTGATAGAGAACGAACGCCAAAAAGATTGTTGTAATCACCGGTAAGTCTTGGTTGGCACCGTCTCATACAGTCGGTACCCGGCGCTGAAACTGTCACCTTCATTGGTGCAAACACCGGAATCGGACTGGAAACTGTCAAGTCGCTATTGAACTGTGAGCAAGAGTATCTCATCCTACTCGGCGGACGAACCCTCGAAAAAGCGCAGCAAGCATCACAAGGCTTCGCTTCCAAGACGTCCCGCAGCTCGGTCGAGCCGTTCCAGGTCGACGTTGAAAGCGACGAGTCGATCACTGCGGCCTACGAAGAAATCGCAGCCAAGTATGATCATGTAGACTGCCTGGTAAACAACGCCGGTGAGTGACCTCGGGGACTCTGGACTGCTGGAATATCGCTCATGAGTCTTCAGGTGCCAGTTTCGATGCCTACATCGGCCGAGGCCGCACGACGACTCGTCAGGCGTGGAACGAAGCCCGGGACGTCAATGTGACTGGGGCACACATGATGACTACGACATTCCTCCCACTGCTGATCAAGTCGCAGGACGCCAGGCTGCTGTTCATTACCAGTGGGCTCTCCTCGCTGCACGAAGCGTCGGATGCTGAGAGTCCAAGAAACGTCTTGTCACCGGCGGGACTTCCCAAAGCACAGCCATTCGTCGGCTATCGCTCCACAAAGGCAGGCCTCAACATGATGATGGTTGAATGGACCAAGAGGTTGAAGAAGGACAGTGTCAAAGTGTAGTCGGTCGCTCCAGGCCTGCCCATCACCGCCTTGGGGGGCGACGCCGAGCTCATAAGGAGGCTGGGCGGGTAGGATCCAAGCGTGGCAGGGGACATTATCCGGCGCGTCATCCAAGGCAAAAGAGATGACGATGTCGGTTGCGTGGTTCGAGAATATGGGACGCCGATCTAGCCATGGTGAGCCGCCACGACGATCACGCGTGTCGTGCGACGTGGACATTTTTCGAAATTGATCTTCAAAGTTCCAATCAGGTCAACGTGAACCTATCATTTGTGTTCGCTGGATATAAGGCCGCCTCGGTGAATAAAACACCGTCCGGTGATTAAAAAGCCGGTCCGTGGAGGGCAATACTCCATACTCGCCACATCAATACCCCCCGTAGGCAACCGGCTCGACAACTTCCAGTAAAACATTAAAATACCAACGCAATCTACCTTAGTTTCTTCTACACTCCTCTCTAGTTATATATACTGCTTCAACCGTCGAAGAGATCCAACAAAAAAGCCTCTCATCTACATCCGTTAAACACCACAATGGCCGCACAACCAACACAGATCCCTGCAGACACAAAGATGTCCTCAATGCCCGAGTCGCCGTCGGTCGTGTCCCTGGTATCGACCTTGCGGAACGAGAAACAAGAGTAAGTCCGCCACAGTCCCCACCTTGGTTATGGTTATGCCAGTTCTGACACAATACGCAGAAGCCTCTGTACTGTCCATGGGGCCTCACAAACACCTTATCTCGATGAAATCCTTCAATCGCGACCAAAGGCCGAGGTGCAAGGGCTCGAAGCGGCCCTAAATGACTTGGCGGATGAGAAGGGATGCGCCAAATGTGCCGTGCAAACCGCTGCAAGCATCATAATAGGATGCGTCCAAGACATCCGGGCAGCCAAGAAGAATGGCAAATGGTCAAAGGAGGAGAAGAAGGCGCTCAAGATGGAAATCAAGGGTCTAGCCAAAGGTGTAAAAGCCGAGATTAAGAGCCGGAAATGAGCGTTGTGGCAAGATGCGTATCTTCGGTTTAGATGACGTAGAATAGTCATGTATTAGAACGCAAAGCCCGTTCAAATCTTGCTCTCTTTGTTGGTCCCAAGTTAAGCTTCGTTCTGCAATGACTTTGAAATCCCAACCTTCATCGGCGCGATGGTTGTCCTATCCATATTCCACACCCACTCATGATGATTGTCCCCTTCTGCGTCTGAGACGTCAGATATTCTGAATGAGCCTCGTGGTGGGCACGGCGAGCTTGCAGTGCGTCTGGTCGGTCATAGAGCTGGACGAGCCACTGGTTCTGCGGTTGAGACATGGTTCGTGATGGTTTATGGAACTATAGTTGCGGCTCGTGGCTGGAGATAGGCAAATCTAGGCAGGCGGTAGCGAATTGTCTCGCTTAGTATAGACATACAAGATCAAAGTCCGGTATATTTAATGATCAACTGGAACACACGAGCCCCAGCATCGGTACAGAGAAGACTACGTACCAGGCGGAGAATATGGCTTCCTTGCTGTAACATTACTCGGACAAACCTTTTGCTCTGACGTCTAACAAGAGTGTATTCCCTACCTTATCCACTAATTTTCGACTGCATTACTCCATGGGGCAGCGATACTGTGCCTACATGTTGCATAGGCGAGACAAACCATCGTTTCTGAGCGGGAGAAGCCACTTTCAGATGGTACTTTCTCGATACAGCACAGCAACACCAGCATTCTGAACCCGCCGTGGCAGTTATGACAGTTCCATCAGTCAAACTACGAGTATTTAGCTTGCAAGTTCTACGGCACGAATCACCTAGCACTACCTCTGCCCAGTAGGTAGCTTATATATCTTGTATGATGCACCGGCGAGTGGGAAAGCATTTAAAGCCTGTTGATTGGTTTGGGATTGATCAATATATATGAGATGCCTGTATTTGAGGCAGAGAGTAGAGTTATCTGTAGCCAAGTCTCTACAAGTCCTTGGTGCTAACATGTCCGTTCGTACCATCAGTGCCATTGGCATGTTTCGAGCCGTTTATCGATGTGCGCTGCAGCGGATACATCCCTGTCCTGTAGCACTGAATTGCCTCGTCCACCATGGCCGCAGAATCGAAATGCCATATCTTGAACGACCTATCCTTGACTACTTAAAAGCAAGACTCAGTTTTGACGCGCTTGGACTGGTCAGCCCAGTCAGGCTGTTGGAACAGCTCGCAGACACGCCTGCTGCTGTTGACCAGCCACTGGGTCCTGGTACGGCGGACTTTGTCATACGTCTTCAGCGCAGCTCTCAAGGCATTAGCCTTGGATGCTCCATGCCTGCAGACGTCTGTTGTCACCTCGGACATCAACTCGCTGAGACAGAGCGCGTCTTCAATGCCGAACGAAGCACCAGCCCCGTGATGCGGGCTCGAAGCGTGAGCGGCATCACCCGCCAGACAGACTCGCCCCTTGTTGTACTCAGGGACGGGGTACTCGAATAGATCGAACAGTGCCCACTGGTCCAGCTCTTCCGGGAACAGGGAGATGAGGTTTCGTACGGGGGTGCACCATCCGCTAAGTGCTTCTTCAACGTCCTTGCGCGAGGCCCGGGCCGTTGTGGACTTTTCGTGTAGCCACTCATTAGGATCCGTGACGACAACGGTGGCTCCGATGGTGCTGGTTTTGACTGGGTAATGGATGAGATGAGCGTTGGGGCCGACGTGCATGTGCTGTCGATGGGTCTTGTGCTCGCCTATCGCAGCGATGACCTTGTCCATGGGGATCAATGCACGGTATGCCACCTTGTGCGTGTACTGGGGATACGAAGCCGGGTTTTCAGGCCCAAGTAGGAGCTGGCGCGTCCTGGACTCGATGCCGTCACAGGCGATAACTTGGATGCCAGCGTCAGCTAAGCCGCCGTCAGGACGAGTGGCCAAGGGGACTTACCAGCGTCGGCTTCAACCCTGGTCCTGTCAGTAAAGGTGAGATGGATCCTGTCCGCCTCTGCATTGTCCTCTATCACGTCCAGCCGCTTCTGAAGATGAACCACACCGTCCGGGATAACTTTGACGAGGTCGTCCAAGAACTGATCCCGACGAACCGCCTCCCAGCCTCCCAAGCCGGCGTCCAGCTTCAACAGGATCTTCTGGCACATTGGGTCGTCTTCACGCTGCTGACAGTAGCTGTCGATCCAGCGTAGGTATGAATTAGGATCCTGCTTGTCCAACGACACGTTGACAGCTCCACCTGCACGCAAGGCCGTCACAACGCCCGGGTTGATCTGCTCCATGCATCGGACCGTGTTCTTGGTGAAGCCAATGCCGGCCCCGATTTCTCCAAAGTTGCGTGAGTTGGTGCCGCCGCCGTGAAGACATAGGATGCGAGGTAGGTGCAGCGTCAAGTCTGCGGCATCAACATCAACAGTCATGCTGGGCTGCGATGGCTGGACAGATGGTGAGCATAGTTGGGCTCTTGTCAATATTTACTCTACCAACCTCTTGGCGAACCGTATATTCCCTTCCGTTGCCAGCCTGAATTACTGTCAAGGCTGGCTTGTGTTGGTGGCATATTACCTTTACCGAGGCCGAGCAAAAAGCCCGTTCAGGGCCGAGCGCTGATCTACCAAGCAGATGCGTGTAAATGCCGTGGTGGATACAAGTAGATCCTACACACCCACAGACAATATGCCGAGTCAAGTAAACACCGCCCAGGACCGAGCAGTGGCGTATTAAAACCCCGAAGAGTTGAGCCGTATATAACAATAATCAACTTTTTGAACAAGGCGTAACTGTTGAGTCACCGTAACTGTCGAGTCACTCGGAAACATCAGTCTGTCTTCCTCTTCACAACCGTGTAATCATGAATAACACGGCCATAAATCCGCCTCCTCCAGCCAGCAGCCCTGACGAGAAGATGAGCACTGATGCCTCGCCACCGCCAGAAGCGTCCAAACCCGCTGGCGGCCCCTCAAACCCTCCCCCCAACGGTGGGACGCGGGCGTGGCTGAATGTCCTGGGCAGCTTCATGCTCTACTTCAACACGTGGGGAATCCTCAACACCTTCGGAGCGTACCAAACCTACTACGAGTCGGGCGACCTCTTTACTGCAAGCTCTTCTGAAATCTCCTGGGTCGGGTCCATCGCAGCCTTTTTGCTACTGTTCGTTGGCCTCTTTGTCGGCCCTGTCTTTGATCGTGGCTATCTGCGCACCCTGCTACTCGTCGGCACCTTCATGGTCGTCTTTGGACACATGATGCTTAGTCTTTGCCACTCCCTCTGGCAGGTTCTACTGGCCCAGGGCTTTGTCGTCGGAATTGGCACCGGCTGTCTGTTTGTTCCTTGCGTCGCCATCATCCCTCAATACTTCAGTACCAAGATGGGTGCTGCCATGGGCCTGGCCGCTTCTGGCTCCGCTTTGGGGGGCGTCATATACCCTGTCATCCTGTATCGACTCGTCGGAAAGATTGGATTCCCCTGGGCCACTCGCGTCATTGGTTTCATTGCTCTCGGTACCCTGTTGATACCAGTCGCCACAATGAGGCTCCGTGTCAAGCCTCCCAAGGCCCGCGCCATGTTGGACATGACCGCCTTCACCGACGTCAACTACATGGCTTTCGTCTTCAACTCACTCATCGCCTACATGGGCCTCTTCGTCATTCTGTTCTATCTTTCCTATTATTCCGCGGCAAATCAAATCACTAATGACGCCCTCGCCTTTTACCTTGTCCCCATCTTCAACGCGGCATCTGTCTTCGGCCGCACCATCCCCAACAAGATTGCCGACAAGACGGGGCCTTTTAACCTTCTCGTGCCCGCCTCGTTGATTTCGGGCGCTCTGATGCTCTGCATGATGGTCGTGCATTCCAAAGGCGCAATCATTGCCATGGCTCTGCTCTCTGGCTTCATGAGTGGTGCGCTCATTGGCCTGCCGCCTGTTTGCCTCGCCATGCTGACCAAGGACAAGTCGAGGCTGGGCACGCGCGTGGGAATGGGCTATGCCATGATTGCATTTGGCGTGCTGATCAGCGGCCCTAGCAGCGGTGCCATTCTGAAAGGTCACGGTGACTCTATGCACTGGCACAGCTTGTGGGTATTTGGTGGTGTGCCGACTTGTGTCGCGGGTCTGGGATATGCCGCGATGCGAGTGTCAATATTTGGAGCAAAGCTCAAGGTCAAGGCTTGAGTAGCTGCGCTTCACTCTTCAAGGAGGAAGATGAAGAATGAGCCCGGTGAAATGAGAGGACAAGAAGGGGATCATAACAGCAAATGATTATTCACATGCCCTCTGAGAGGAGCTGTCTTGTAGATTAAAAATATAGATGTAACTATAACAGGACAATAATAATTACAATGGACTACACTAGATTTATATGGATTCTTAGTTGGGATTTGGGAGTTCGGTAGTCTTGTCCATTCCTTAGCCTGGCGATTTGATACGTTCAAATCCTCCATCATCGTGCCTTTCTATAACTTTCGCCTGACATCACTGTAATAATTACATGTCAGTGCCATTCTCTGTGTTTTGTTTCCTGATTATCTATGTCGTTTACAACACACACTTGACATCCCTAACCCACTGGCATCCTCACGGTGCACCGAAATGGGGTCACCACCAGTTCTTCCATGTCCCAGACTCCAGCCTGCACAAATGGATTCCTCCCAACTATAGCGCGTACCTCTTCCTCAGCACCGGCTCAGAACATCAGGACACTGCTCCTGATCTTGATCTGGCCCCCGGTCCCCTTAGGATGCGCCGCTAGGGTTGGACCACCAAAAACAATGGTTCCATCGTTGAAGTAAGGCTTGAGATGTGAGAGGTGGGCGTCACGGTTGTCTGCCCACGCCGGCAAGCGGTCTTCATTGATGGGTATCTGAACGAGCCAGTCGTGCTTCTCAGACATGTCGAGGCCGAGGGCGGCACTTAGCCAAGATCCAGCAGCGCAGTGTCGGCGTTTGAATGGATGGGGAGGTTTGGCTTTGATGGCCAGCACGTTGCATTTGAAATTTTGAGTTGTTACGAGTGCTAAGTGTGTGTAAGCTGTCAAGTGTTGGCAGCCCTCGAGGTGTATCGTCGTCAAGTCCAAGCCAGCTTGCTGGTGGGCAATTAAACCGATATCTCTACAACACCAAAGGAGTTTAGTTTCCCATACCCACCGAATCCTTTCTTAGTTGCTCAACTGCAGGGAGCCAAAGATTTCTCCGTGTCGGAGTAACTTTTCGAGAACCTCTAGGGAACCTTTCCTATATAGTTAACCTAGCGCAACGGTACCAGTAGATCCATCTTCAAAAGGTAATTCAAAGGCGGCGAAAATTCATTCCTAGCACCAAGGGAAAGATTTATAACTATGATTGTCGTGTATCCGTGAGTGGTGGTCTGTTATGCTTCGTTTGAAGGAGTGATTAGCTGTGACGTTCCTGTTTTACGTACGGAAATTTTACCTTGTTAGATCTTAACCTGGAGCCTCTGACCATCTCTGTCCTGACTTGAACATAAACAGTACATCCAGAAAAGTCAGGCACAATGGGTAGTAACGATATCACGCGTCCCACGTCGATTCTCATGGTAGACATCAGCACCTTTCTGGACGAGAGTGCATTACCAGAAGCCAGGGACCAGGTAGTTGAGGCTGTTCGTCATGCGTGTACCACCTATGGCTTCTTCTAACTCCTCCGCCATGGCATCTCGAGGCAGACCGCCAAACGGTCATGAACTGTGCCAAACTGTACTTCTCGCTACCGATGGAGCAGAAGATGGAGACATGGATCGGAAAGGCCATGGGTAAATCGTTCCGCGGCTATGAGCCTCCCGCTCTCCAAGTGCATCAGGAAGGCCTTTTACGAGACACAAAGGAAGTGAGTTATGGCCGGACCTATTGAAAGTCTTTCATCTATGAGTTCACTAACAGAAGAAGGGTTTCATCATAGGCCGTGAGACGCCTGCCGACGCACCGGAGGCCGGCACGTTTCACATTGGGCCTAACCAGTGGCCCAAGTCAGTCCCGGACAAGGACCTTCGCATCCCTCTCATGGATTATCACGGGAAGATGATCGAGATGGTCAAGGTGATAGTCAAGATTCTTGCGCTTGGTCTCCCAAATGAGTGGAACTGCACGCCAGACGTCCACGACGACTTGACCGTAAACCCATCAGCTCCGCTACGCCTTTTGCATTACGAGCCTCAGCCTGTCAAACATGAGAACCAGTTTGGGGATATGTCTCCCTCTTAGCGTAATAAAGCTCTTGCATCTACACATGAGCCTGCATGCGAGCCCATCTTCAAGTCTGACCAAGTACAGTTGGCGACCACACTGGCTTTGGAAACGTCTCGGTCCTTCTCCAAGAGGAGGGCACTGAGGGGCTAGAAGTATTCTATCCGCCAACACAGATCTGAGTTCCCGTCTCAGTCAAGGAGCACTCCTACGTTATCAACATCGGGAATATGATGCAGAAATGGACCGCAGGATACTACAAGAGTGCACGTGACCGGGTCGTCAACCACAACGTCAAGTCCCGGCACAGCACGCCATTCCTCATGAACGGCAACCTGGACCTGAAATGCCGTGCTTTGGACGGATCGGGACTCGAGACGGTGATTGGTGAGAATATCAAACAAAGGCTGATGGAGACCATCGGTGGTGAGGCGGGTAAGAAACTGGCCAGCTGATTAAACCGCCAAATGAGCAAGTTTACGAGATGATAGTGATAGCGATAGCCTGATATATAGTAGTTGAACATAGCTCCGCTCTTGCTGTCTGTTATTTCATGTCTGGACCTTAGTTACATAAAGTCTCTACAAGAAGGAGACAGTAAAGCACTCCATACAAAGACCTATGTCTGAAGCCAAGAGGAGACTTCTCAAGAATCAAGTCAAGAGTGTCAGTTGGACAACTGAACGAAAACCTCAAGAAGGAAAAGACGGATGCTGGAAGACGACAGACTTGAGAATACACCGAAGTGATGCGATATTCATAAAGGTCTTCCAGGAAAGACTAGAATCAATGATGCCAGAATATAGTGGAAGATATCGGTCATTGAATTATACGCTTACTTTAGTTTCTTAAATAGATCCAGGCCATATAATTAGTTAAAACATCCGTAGCGGTTGAAATAAAATAGAAGCATTATACTTACTACCTGGTAGCCCATAATTCCTTTTTCATAAACCTTCCTAATTCTATTGCGATACATGATGCCCAGCCCAATGGAATCATCTAAAATGCAAACCTTGAATTGAAAATTCTAACGTAGAAGAACTGTATCTATCTATGGTCCGCTCGTCTATCGCCTGCTGGGGGGTTTCTTCCTTTTATCATAACCTCAAGCGTTTAGGCTCAGTAGTAATAAATACAATAAATGACACAAAACGGCCACTGTGCACCAATCAACTTTTGCAAACTCTGGCCTGACACCTCAAAAGCCCTTGCTGTCAGTGGAAATAGCCCAAGCCATAAATTGTATTGATGGAGTTCCCCATGGCTTTAATAAGTTTTATCAACTTAACCAAGCTAAGCTACCGATCCTCGGGAAATCCCTCGAAATAGAGAAATGTCTTAGCCTTAAAGAAGCTCGAGTTCTTGCAGACATGTTACGGCGAAATTGTTGGCGGGTGATAGATCGTGTAGGGCGGTAGACATGGCCTTGAGTTGCGCCGCAGAATTAATATTAGGCTCACTGCCGTCAACCTGACGTGCAAACTCGGCACAAATGAATAGCGCTATCGGGGTGAATGGATGTACCTATGTGATAGGTTATAGACGTCCAAGTAGGGTCGAGAACGGGAATGGTCACTTACTCTGAAGCAGCCTTGCCGATATAGGTTCTGTGTTAGGCCATGAATCTTTTCTGCAGCCTTTGCAGCCTTTTGCTTGTAGGATGCATAGACATCTTTGTAAGTTTCTGTGGCTCAAGGTATTGAACTCAGAGCCATAAAAAGGACAAGCACCGTGGCTTGTGCCATACCAACATGTCGATGAAGAGGGAGGTGGGATCGTATGAGTCTGTGTCAACCGAAACGCTCGATAATGTGGTCTGTAGCTCGTGGCTGAGTATGTCGTCGAGTGCTCTATGGCGTGCTAAGAAGTCTTGGGATTGAGACTTGATAATACGGTGTATGTTGCACTGGCTTCGGTGACTAAGGCAGCGGGCAAGGAGTGTGACCATGATAATAGATGTTGCATAGGGCGATAAGAGCTGCTGTCCCTTCTTAGCCATGACGAGAGCCAAGAACTCGGACTTGACAGCTTTCTGGCGGCGAAACGCTGTCTCTGAGGCCGATAGACGGGTGAGGATCTACCAGTATCGGTTAGGTATCCAGGTAATCGATCCAGTATAGCAGAGCCAAGACTAGGCCTTACTATTTGCTCATTTAGGGTCACGGGCAGGCCGTGGATGAGGCTAATATAGTGGTCGAGCGCATAGGCAGTCCAGAACGTCCTCCAACGCTCCTCCATCTCGACCTAGTTAAGATAGGCTCGCTCTAATATTTTCCAACTATCCGGATTATTAATCTCGTAGAGTTTCAATAAATGAACTAGACGAAAGTAACGGCCCGCGCTAATATAACCCCTCTAGGGGTTATTCTTTAGGTTCTTATATATGGCCAGGAGGAGCCACGCCTGTACCAACTCTATGGGCACAGCCTCGCTTAATAAGCTACGATCCCATCCGTTCAGCATACTGCATGTGTGATGGTATAAGGTGGCCCGCAGGTGGTTGAACTGACTTCCCATAGACGCCGCGAGCGTTCGCATAGCGTGTTGCAAGCAGGTGAAGGCCTTGGTGACCTCGGACGCCTGGGTAGCCAGTGAGTAGTAGCGACACTGGTTGATTATGGGTGCGAAGACGTATACCCGTTCAAAGAAGAGATCATCTCTGTGAAAGATTGTCAGTACGTCTCTCCTACTTGAACTGACATGAAGAGTTTACAAGTCTGCGCGCTCCAGCTCTGATTCGGGACCATGGGCGGCATTAGCGGCATGGAACCCTATTGTAAGGAGCCAGCGTCGACGCCGAGTGGCGAGAAGGACAATGTTGGCCCTGATATGCTACTTTCCGGACCCGGGATGGAGAAGTATGCCGAATCAGGGAGGGCATCCATGTGTTTGGTCCATTCGCTGTCCATATCCAACGAAGTCATAGTTGGTGGCCATTGAGGAAGGGTTACTGGGGTAGCGCAGACATGTCCACTGAGCCTTGGAAGTTGACGGCATTGTCCTCATCAGAATTCTCCTCGCCGTGGTCCCCTGACACAGATTGGTCCTCTTCCCAGGCTTGCCGCGAGGCACTTTCTTGTCCATCAGGCTGCGTGTCCATCTCGTGAAGCTGTGAAGCACCCTTGAGCTGACGCTCGAGGAACGCTGTATGATAAGTTTAGTCATGGTCCGATCACCACCAAGACGACGGCAAAGCTCACCTATGCGAGACTTGGGGGCGTTGACATGGCCTTTCTTTGGCCCGCGTGGCCCGCGGGCTGTATTGGTAACACACGCAACTCCTAGATCATGACAGGTGCCGCATTGAGGCTGGCCCATATCGCATCGGAGCTTTCGGGAACGACATTCTTCGCAGGCGAGGCCATTGGGCTGTCGACGGCTCTTGGCCCATGATGTTCCTGTGTCACTCATTGACATTGCACCTCGCAGTTCTCCCTGCCGTGAAAAGTCGTGAGTTGGGAGTAAAGTACAAGATGAGGCGGCGGTTGTTACCTTACATCTACAGAGTACAGGGAGCTCTATTGCCGGCTACCCGGCTATTGGTCGATTACTTGCATGGTGTCCCATCCATCTGATCCTTCTACGAAGTCGATGCTACGCGCCTCGCTCAATTGGTTGACGTCTGTGCCCATCTTAGCTTATGCTTATCTAGCCCCATTGGCTGCGCTACGGTGAATGAGTGAGCTATCATGGTGAAGTATAGTTACATTGAAGCATCGAAAGGTTGGTGGTAGTTGGAGTAGCTTTGCTAAGAATGACAAGGCCACTAGCTAGCTACGCCCCTGGCTGAGCATCCCCGTTAGGCATACATGAGATTTGCTTATTTGGACCGAGGTCGATTGGCTGATGCTTGTGATCGACACCAGGCAGGCTGTGCGTCCGGTTCCCTAATACGGAGCACCGTGTATTCTGTCAAAAGGTGGCCTGAGGCATATGTC
>JAAVUK010000566.1:0-19512 GCA_014899095.1 Fusarium buxicola
AAGAATAGGATATTCAAGAATTGAACTTGAACTGTGAGGCATACCTGGTGCTCAGCTTTAGAGCTCGTCTACTCCGTGTGGAAGGTCAAGAATGAACTGCAGAATGAGCAATGTCCTTCCGAGGAGAGAATTAATATGAGATGACTCAATGTCGTGGTCGTTAAGAAAGATTTGGCTTGTAGATATGAAGTGTCATTCGGATGAGGTTGAATGCTTTATTAGAGGGCTCGAGTTTAGACGCGAGCCGGAAGGTTGGACGCGATGCAATGCTGCAACCACTGAACGCGACGCTGTGGCTGACACCTGGCCCAGCCACATGTCGACCATCAGCGTCCATGCCCGCCCGCCTGGCGCATGGACTACGTTATGACACTGAACTTACAACGTAGGCTTAATCCACTGAAGCGACTTTTGGGATAAGCATCGTCTAGTCTCGTCCTCCCCAGCACCATTCCATTCTGCGATTCGGTTCCTTCGTTTGGCTTGCGCGAGCTCGACTTCTGCGGTTCCGCCTTTCCCGCGACCATGGTCGCCTCGCCTGAGCCATGAATGTGCGACAATCATCCTTCAGCCTGGCGCCTCCTGGGCCAGAGCGGCGCCCTTCGGTTGTCTCTCGTCTGTCATCGGTCTTTTCCAGTGCAGAAAATGGCGACGTTGGCAGCGCCGCTCCTACTGGCGCGGCCTTGATAGAGGAGGAAATTGCAGAGATTAAGAGATACGAAGTAAGCTAGGCGCGCATTGGACTCATGAGCTTCTGATTGACCCCGTATAGGACTTTACTACGATAGGTATGCGAATCGCACTCCCTCCCTCCTCGACCGGCCTCGAGCTACGGATTCGAATACTGATATGGACCGGCAGATTGGGTACAAGATGCGGCACGAGAACAAGCTAAGCGTAAATCGCGGAGGAGACAAGCAGTCGGCCTCTACGACAAAGGCCAACCCAGCTGGCGATACCACCTGTGGAGGAGTTATGATGCAGCGCAGGCTTGGATCGTGGTGACCATCATCGGGATAGCGATTGGACTGAATGCAGCGCTTCTCAACATCATCACCGAGTGGCTCTCCGACGTCAAGATAGGCTATTGCGAGACTGGCTTCTACTTGAACGAGAACTTTTGCTGTTGGGGAGAGGAGAACGGTAAGTTGGTGTTGGCGAGACGATCAGGTCGCTCGATACTAATCGGTCGGCAGGCTGTGAGCAATGGCATAGATGGACAGGCTTCGAGCCCATGAATTATTTCATCTACTTTGTTTTTGCAGTAGGCCTTGCTGTCTTCGCTTTATGAACATGCCAGCTAACCTCCTTAGACCTTCTTTGCCTTCGTCGCAGGCACTTTGGTCAAATCATTTGCCCCCTACGCAGCGGGCTCAGGTATTTCTGAGATCAAATGCATTATCGCCGGGTTTGTCATGAAAGGCTTCCTTGGCTGGTGGACCCTGATCATCAAGTCAATCTGTCTACCCCTAGCCATCGCCTCTGGCCTGTCAGTCGGCAAAGAGGGCCCCAGCGTGCACTACGCCGTTTGTACTGGAAACGTCATTTCTAGACTCTTTGACAAGTACAAGCGCAACGCATCCAAGACTCGGGAGTTCTTGAGCGCCTCGGCTGCTGCTGGTGTCGCCGTCGCCTTCGGCAGTCCCATGGGAGGTGTCCTATTCTCTCTTGAGGAGATGTCAAACCATTTCCCCCTCAAGACGTTATGGCGCAGTTACTTCTGTGCACTGGTTGCGACAGCTGTTCTTGCTGCTATGAATCCCTTCAGAACGGGCCAGCTTGTCATGTTCCAAGTCGAGTATAAGAACGACTGGCACTTTTTCGAGCTGCTCTTCTACGTTCTGATCGGTATCTTCGGAGGACTCTACGGAGCTTTCGTGATCAAATGGAATCTACGGGTTCAAGCGTTCCGCAAGAAATATTTGAAGGAGTATGCTATCCTCGAGGCGACTCTCCTGGCAGCAGGCACTGCCATCATTGCTTATCCTAACGCCTTCTTGAGGATCGACATGACAGAGAGCATGGAGCATCTGTTCTCTGAGTGTCGTCAGAGCGAGTCGTATCATGGGCTCTGCGACCCTGATAGACGGTATTGGAACATCATGTCTTTGTTCCTAGCCACGATTCTGCGAGTATTCCTCGTCATTCTGTCCTATGGGTGTAAGGTACCCGCCGGCATCTTCGTCCCCTCGATGGCGATCGGGGCGTCATTTGGAAGGACAGTGGGCATCATTGTTCAGGCTATTCATGAGGCCAACCCTTCCAGCGTGTTTTTCTCCGCGTGCAAGCCCGACGAGCCTTGCATCACCCCTGGCACTTATGCCCTGCTTGGAGCTGCTGCTGCACTCAGTGGCATTATGCATATTACCATATCGGTCGTAGTCATCATGTTTGAGCTGACCGGTGCCCTGAACTACATCTTACCCACTATGATTGTTGTTGGCGTCACCAAAGCTGTCAGCGAGCTATTTGGTAAGGGAGGAATTGCTGATCGCATGATTTGGTTCAGCGGCTTTCCCTTCCTCGACAACAAAGAGGAACACAACTTTGGTGTTCCTGTCTCCGCAGTCATGAGGACCTCTGTTGTGTATCTGCCGGTTCATGGACTTACTCTGAGTGAGGTCCAGCGCCTCCTTGCTGACGACCGATATCAAGGGTTCCCCGTGGTGGAGGACAAACACACAAAGGTCCTCGTCGGCTACATTGGCAGCACTGAGCTGCGATACGCCATCGACAAAATGAGTCGAACATCGCCGCTGTCCGAGACTGCGAAGTGTGTATTCGCTCCGTCAGCCACGAACCACTCGACTTCGTCTCTAACGACAGGAACTGCACATGGCGACTCATCCACATCTTCAACGCTCGACTTTAGCCGATACGTCGATTCAACACCCGTCACAGCTCACCCAAGACTTCCTCTCGAAACCGTCATGGAGCTATTCCGCAAGATCGGTCCTCGAGTTATCCTCATCGAGTATCACGGAAAGCTTACAGGCCTCGTGACCGTTAAGGATTGTTTGAGATACCAGTTCAAGGTTGAAGCAGCCGAGAACCCCAAGGATGACCACCGCATCGAGGCGGGGCAGGAGCAGCTCTGGAACTTGCTCCGACGGACGGGCAACTGGTTCTCTGGCAAGCTCTCGAGGTATTCTGGCGGTAGAATCCGCCTCAGTGGTTCCTTTGACGATGAGCGTCCGCTTGGAAGAGGAGGACAGATTCTGGATGGAGATGAGGACATTGGGGATGAGGGTGTTGAGCTTGAGAGTCGGCGGTAACTGCACGAGAATACGGATTTTTAGATCTTTGTTTGTCTAGTACAGTAGAGGGGGTGCGGCCAATCCGCTGGCGTTGAAGGACTTTGATGTATACTTTTGAATCTACCACGAGCCTCGTCTTGACGATCTACAGAACCCAACATGTCATCCGTAATCAGTGATAGGGTTGTTTTACCCAGACTATGTGCGTCCAACCAGCTTCTGATGCAGAGCAACATACTAATCTATCACGACCTTTCATCAGACAGCCTTCCCAAGTCAATGATATCGTCCTCACCATCATCCTTCCTCACAGCATCCCCCTCCTCCGTCGGCACAGGCACATACGCAGGCCCCTCGGCCGCCGCCGCCGCACCCGCATCCTTACTCTCATCCTTGCTCCCCACGATGACATTACCTGCTACAAGAAGCGCAGCACCCGCCCACCACAGGGGAGGCAGGATCTCTGAGAAGATAACGGCGCCTAGCAGCGCGGTGATCATGAAGTTGGTCGATGTGTTTATGATGGAGACTTGCGTCGTGGACGTGCCGCGCGCGAGAGCTTGTGTGAAGAGTGTCCACATCTAATAGTCGTGTAAGTGAGCTTGATAGGTTGGTAGAAGTAGAGGGATGACTTACGACGCCGTTGAATGTGAGGTTGAGGACAAAGAAGAGCTGTGGATGTCAGCATTGAAGCGGAATGAGAGGCACGAGGAAGATACTCACACCGCGGACGACATATTCAACGGTGTTTTCAGCGGAAGAAAGACCGATGATTTCGGCAATCTTGTTAGATAACGTGGTTGTGAGTTGCGTGGTGGTCCTATGGCCATTGTTTAGCAGGGGTTCATCAGAAAAGTTAACTCGATCATTTCTCTCAAGCCAATACCAACACCCTTATCCAATCTAGAAGAACCCTCTCTCTGCACTGAAACTAGTTCAAAGACAGATGCCCCCTCAGCAACAGAACGTGACATTAGAGAGTTAACACTTAGACAACGTACAACTTGGCAAATACTCCATTGAAAGCAGCGCAAGCACCGCTCGCAACAGCATAAAACATCCACTGTGACCGCAGACCCCATTTGCTACGCGAAGGTATATCGGCTGTTGAGTAGGGGCGATGGTCCGCTAAAGAAGGAGAAGCAGCAGATTCTGAAGCTGCAGTTTGTCGTTTCCGGAGCATGGCTGTTTTCGGAGGCTTCAGACGTTGGGTCTTGGTCAGAATGGATGGCCCCTGATGATGATGGATCGACTTGGCTCGTTCGGGTTGTCCTATGAGCGCCCTCGAGAGAGGCTGAGATGTGGTTTTAGTGGGGGAGACGCGGCCGTTAGGGGGAAGTGTCGCTGAAGCGCCCCGGCTGAGTGCCTGGATCGGCCGAGATGGCGGATGGCGCTGATGGAGCCAGCCTCATCGCGAATCTGGGGAACCGAAGTAAATAAACCTGCGTCATGTTGGGCGTCCCTGGCAAACAATACAGTACAGTACAATACAAATCAAATCATCATATCATTCTGGAGTGCACTTAGGTTGTATGTATGCCGAAACTGAATCCTGGTTCCCGCATAATGAACCAAGAGGTCGTTGCCTCCTCAGAAAACAGCCAGTGCCCGCCCAGCTAAGCCCCCCGCCTCGATATCCTGTATCTGTTGGAATCATGAAAACGCCGCCCAATGCAAGTAAAACCATTCCTCCGGCAGTTTCCCAATCTATCGCCGGCATGTCCCCGTATCCACGCACACGATCGTGCGCAATCTCGCGTTGTCACCAATCATCAAGTTTCGCCAGGCTTCTTAGCGTTGCAGCTCACGATCTTGACCTTGTTCGCCGTGACAGACTGGCTTCCGCTGTCCATCTTAAACGTCACATTCTTTATCAAAAAGGTCCAGACTTCATCGCAGAATCGGTACGTGTCGAGGCTTCCCTGTGCGAGCGAGATCGGTTAGCTCTGGCCCGAGGCATTCAGCCGAGCATCGGCGCAGTCAAACCCACCTTGAATTGAAGTCGCGCCTTGACATTCTTCTGGAGCGCCTCCGTGATCGCCTGATCAAAGTTGCCCAGAATCTTCATGGCAAGCTGGGGGTTGATGCGCTCATCGCTAATGAGGTCATCGAGCGTGTCCGTCAAAGCGAGTCCGATGCTGTAGTGAGCGAGGTTAGTCTGGCTGTCGCAAAGCAGCGCATAGCAACGTGGCGCAGTACCTGCTTCGACGGTACAGCTCGTAGAAAGATTGCGCGCCCGTAGCCATCTTTTGAAATCGTCCTGCACAGGGTATTTCTGTCGTGGAAAGTGAATCGGCTTCGAGGGCGGGAGGTTTGTTTGTCAAAGGCAAGGTTCATGAGCCTTCGTCTGTCTTTGGGGGGGATGCGGCAGGCAGCGATGACTAAGCACCGCAACCGCCTCCACCTCAGTCTCGCATCATGTGACGTCGGTCCCATTATTCCAGTTGCCTGGACTGGGACACGCATCGCCATCGCGGATCTAGCTCAAGGTACCTTAGACAGGAGCTCCCGGAAAGCTCGAACAGCCACCTTCGCCGACGCCCGCCATCGCCAACGAAACCCTCGGATCGTCGAAACAAGAGTACACAGTCGCTGCGATGAGTCTCTATTATGGAGTGGGCGGCATTGGGTCGTTCTTGACCGTCGTCCTATTGTGTACGCGCACCCTTCCCTGACTGTCCCTGGGCTCGCGGGATACTCGAGATTAGGATACATGCTGACGATGATGGCAATGTGTAGATATGCTCTTCACCGGTAGCGGCGAGTCTTTCGATGTCGGCGGGTTCCTGGAATCCGTTTCGCCTTATGCCTGGGCGAGTCTGGGTATTTGCCTTTGCATCGGTCTCTCTGTTGTCGGCGCCGCATGGTGCGTACATCCTCAGGATGCCCATCTACAACTCAGGGAGCAATAACTCTAACATCGTCCATAGGGGCATCTTCATTACCGGCTCGTCGATTCTCGGCGGAGGTGTCAAGGCACCCCGTATCCGAACAAAGAACCTGATCTCCATTATCTTCTGCGAAGTCGTCGCCATCTACGGTGTCATCATGGCCATCGTCTTCTCCGCCAAGGTTGAGAATGTCTCGGGTGCCGAGCTCTACTCTGCCAACTCGTACTACACCGGATTCGCCCTGTTCTGGTCCGGAATTACTGTCGGCATGTGCAACCTTATCTGTGGTGTAGCCGTCGGTATCAACGGCAGCGGTGCTGCTTTGGCTGATGCTGCCGATCCTACTCTGTATGTTATTCACGCTTTGGGACCTTTAACCTGGCGATTCCATGCTAACACCTAATAGCTTCGTCAAGATCCTGGTCATCGAGATTTTCAGCTCAGTGCTTGGTCTTTTCGGCCTCATCATTGGCCTCCTGGTCTCCGGCAAGGCTTACCCGTTCGGCAAGGCCAACTAAACTCCCTGGACATCAACCAAGTCCGGCAGCCTCGCAGCCGGTATCAACTTTTGTGTGTCCCCACAGAGATGGAGCGCGTGCATGCATTGCGCCAATAATATTTGGTCAGGCGTTTGGAAGATTGGCTCGGGTGGGTGCGTTTTGGCTGTACCAGTATCCTTTAGAGGCAGAAGTGTACATCAGGAGGTGGAATTTACCAAGTTATACAAAATTAGGGTCTTGTTCAGTCAGATGTACCTCAGATGCTTTCATCAATCAGAAGTTTCCATGGCATTGAAGCACTCTCATAGTACGACACGCTCAACTATCTTGTTGCAGCTCGAGGTTACTTGCTAAGCACTTTGAAGGGAGTTCAATATTACCACATCGACCTTGGAACCCTTTTCCAGCTTACCCTTTCCACTGGGCAGAACAACCAGAGCGTTTGCCGACCTCAAGCTGCCTACCTTGGAGCTTCGTTGGCCGCCCGTGCTGGTGGCCGAGAGAAGACCATCCTTGCCGACCGTCACAACTGCCCGGTGATACTCGGGCCGAGGATCAAGTGGGAAATCATGAGAGGCAATAGCAGGGACCTTTGGAAGGCCTACAGGTGAAACACCTGACAGCTTGTGAAGCGCCGGAAGCACGAAAAGGTGGAATGTGACGAGAGCGGAGGCCGGGTTGCCAGGAAGTGAGAATATGGCCTTGGAGACGCGCTGCCCTGAGTTATCCTTGACAGAAACGGTAGCAAAGGTCGTAGGTTTCCCGGGCTTCATGGCGACGCGCCCAAAATGGATGGTGCCACCTAGAGCACGCTCGACGGTCGGCTTGAGAAGATCAAGCTCGCCCATAGAGACACCGCCGGTCGTGATGAGCATGTCTGCTCGTCGGAGACCATCGCGAAGTGTCTCCTCCAGGGTACCGGGTTTGTCTTTCGCAATACCAAGGTCCACAACCTCGAAGCCCCATTCCTTGGCCGCGGACATGAGGGTGATACGGTTCGTATCGCGGACCTCGCCCAGCTTTAAATCGCCTGGGCGGTTGTACTCCACGATCTCGTCGCCTGTGGATAAGACACCCACCACAGGTCGGCGGTAGACTTTTGCCTCTGACACGCCTACAGATGCGAGCAGGCCAATTTCGCCGCCGACACCGGTGATCATCTCGCCCTTGTTGAGAATCACAGTGCCTTCTTTGACATCACTGCCGACCTCGCGGATGTTCTCCCCCTCGTTGACGCCTTCGGCCTGAATCTCGACTTCCTTCTCCTCCTTTCCATCATCTGACATTGTCTTTAGAACTGTATCCTCTACCATGACAACTGTGGTAGCGCCAGGGGGCAGAGGCGCACCGGTAGTGATTCTAGCGAGTTCTCCCTCTTTTAAGACCCCAATCTCTCCAGGCGCGGCATGAGATATGGCCGTGACAGGGAACACGCCTTTCAGCTGGCCATCGTTAGGGGCCACAACAGCGTAGCCATCCACGATACTGGCGCGGAAAGCCGGTACGTTCTCCCTCGCTCGGACATCCTCGGCCAAAACCGAGTTGATTACTGACTGGTCGACTTGTGCCGTGATGATCTCTGGGCCAGGCGTGTGCTCCGCGATCATTGCCAGGGCTTCATCCACGGGAAGCATGGGATAAGGAGATTCACGGTACCGACGTGAGGGGCCCAGCGCAGGGTCGTTGGTCAGAGTAGAACCTGGCTTTGTGTGTCTCACAAGGTTCCCGTGACCGTGGCCATGGTGATGGTGGCAGCCATGACCTTGACTGGTAGGCTGGGACTTTCCGCTCGTGAGCCCTGCCTCGGACTCTAGCTTTTTGATCCCGCCAGAGTGTATAGCTCTTGAGTTAGCCCCTGACGCTTGGAGACAAGCATGGGGAAGCGTCTTGACGACGGCTTGAAGGTTTTCCTTGGCACCCTTGGGTGAGCCGGGCAATGTGATGATGATGGACTGATTGCGAACTCCGGCCACAGGGCGCGACATCATTGCAACTGGGGGGAGAATCAGTTTTGCTGATTAAAAGAGAGATCTTGGGGGATTACTTACATGGAGTGACTGCAAGAGATGCTGCTAGCATTCCATGCACAAGGCCAGGAGCTTGCTTGTGTAGTAGAGGAGTAACCGCCTGTATAGAGAAATAAACATTGGCATGTTCCCAGAAGAAAGCGCTCGACCCTTACCTCTGGAGTGCCATCTCCAGTTGCAAAACCGGTCCCGCCAGTTGTGACAACAAGATTGACAGCGTCTGGTCCGTCAGTCCAGGCCATTATCTGGCGTTGGATAGCCCGCACATCATCAGCGATGATTTTCGTGTCCTGAACCTCCCACTTTCCGTCACCTTCATCTTTAAGAACCTGGTTGAGAATTGGACCTGAGGCGTCTGTAGACGGATCTTGGGCTGCTGTTGTTGAAACGATAAGGAGGGCGGCCGTTAACGGACCGGAAGCCATGGTGGGAACACAGGAGCTGACGTAGAGACTGAAGATCAAAGCTCAGAATGGCTTAAGTATCTATAAGTAGAAGCACTTTTCTGATCTCGAAATACTCACAAGAAATAGTTATAAAAAAAAGGTGAGGCTGTAGACTAAGTTGTGAGTGAGTGAGTGAGTGCTTGAATGCTATGATGAAGATGGCGGGGGAAGCTCGATTCCCAATCTGATCCCGCGGCCCTACTGAACCGGGATAAGTGGACCCCATCACCGAAGTCAGTTTATTTAGCAAAGCCTCGCCCAGTCACAAGCTTTGATTTCTTTACTTTACCTAACCTTCAACTTCACGCGTCTTGGATCGCATGTTTGAGCGAACATGGTGCGTATAAAAGAGAGATACCTTCTTGTCAATATTGTATATCCGCCCGATCCTGCAAACGCTGTCAAGTCAAATGTGCCGGATTTCGTGCTTCATCATCAGCCAACTATCGAGAGGCTCACCCCTCAGACTTTGCTGAAGGGCATCAGAACTGAGGTCGCGTCCTTGTTTGGCGACTATGGATCTGGAGCATTGGGAAGTATCTCAGGTGAGAAACACACGGTGATGCTTGAATTATGTCCTCATTCTTATACCTGCACTAGTGAAATATCTGTCCTTGGCGACTTCGACATTCATCCTCCGATGTTCCAGAGCTCACTATCAGATGCTCTGGTCTGCTTTGACCTTTATGGACCACGTTCCCGCCAGGGACGGTAGACCGTGCATCTTTCGTGTTGTGCGCGTTAGCGGAACGATCCGCAAGGCTGAGGAAGAGGCTATTCGTCAGGCCAAGAGACTCATCCTCGCAGCAAAGGAAGAAACGGGCCCGAAATCCTCACTCACTAGTGCACTTCAAAGCCAGGACGAAATGGTTCTCGACATCACGGATGCGCCAAGCAATGAGGATGAGAATATGGATGACACAGATGGCTGAGCGGGTATCATTTCTTTCTAACTACCTTGATCCCACTATCCGCTGGCACCGACATGTCCCCAAAATCCGGGTCCATGGCGCCGGCCGGAGCAGGGGGCTGAGACTGCTCGATCTCCATGGCCTGTTCCTCCTGGATGCGAGCCTGCTCCTCTTCGGCCTCGCGCTCAATTTGATCATATTCCACTTTTTGGTCGATCCAGCGCTCCTGGATATCCTGTACGTCTAACATGGACGACTCGTTTCTCATCGCAACCGCCCAGATCGTGTCGTTTGCACCCTCAGCACCACCAAAAACATAGCCCCCAGCACGATCAATGACTCGAAGGATATGCATCATGCTTTTCTTGTTCTCGACAGCCAATACTTCATACCGCACGAGGCCATAGTTGTCAATCAAGCTTGCGATTGCCTCGTTGAGCTTGCCGAACTTTTCGCTTCTCAAGGCAGGCGATTCTGTCTCCATATGGGGTGTCAAATATGTTAGGTCGTCGACGTCGGTGTAATATTCGAGATTGAAGGGAAGCTCGTCATATTCGGAGACTTTGTCGATCTTGGAGAGGATATTGATATGTGGCATATCCATCTGGATCATGGCTCGGAGGGAGAGGAGGACGTTTGATACGTATAGTGAGGGTTGTGTCAGGCAGAAGGAATCTGAGAAGTGGACGCAGACGAGCTACGAACGGTCAGCCGAGAAGCCCCAAGATGCGCAGGATAGACCAACCCTGAACCCAATCTTCTGGAGCTTGTAGAAGATGTTGCGTAGGGAGTTATGGTGCGTATATAGCTCCACCTGTCCCGGGCAGTCGAAAAGAATATAGTCCTCGCCAAACTCCTTCAGTCCCTCTTCCAACCACTCAAAGTTGTGTTCCAGCTCTTCCAAAGCATACAAGATGCCGCCGTTTGGTCCTAGCTTATCATCTTGCATAATCTCCTCGAGCTTGACTAGGTTGCGAATGTCGAGCGCTGCTGGATAGTTCGTGTGGTCGTTGGCGGGATCGAGGTTCACGACGGAGCATGCGCGCCCAATGGCGCCCAGGAACTGATGCACTTTGAGCAGGATTAGCTGGAGACACAGCAAACAAACAAACGACAAGACTGTCAAGGAGACTCACTGCCATCGCAGTAGGTACTCTTTCCTGAGCCGGGGCTGCCGAGGACGAGTTGCGCAAAGGGCATCTGGAAAGTTTGTCGCGGGGTGACGAGATCAAGAGCACATGGTCGAGCGAGACGCAGCCACAGAACAAGGCAAGCTGGTACAAGTGAGATAGAATTTCACCGTCTGTTTCTGGCACCAAAGAGACTGGTCTGATGGTTGCGCTACTGTACTGTACCCAATGCTCGAAACGTGGGATCTCTTGTTCTGTAAGCGCAAAGCAGCTGAGGAGCAAAAGTGACGGCAGAGGTGGACAGCCCCTCCACACTGCACATGGGCAAATTCAGTGGCAGTGGGGGTGGGTGGCCGGCCAAACCTCGGCAGTCAAGCTCCCTGGAGCTCCGCACCTGATCACAAGCTAAAAGCTGGGCTTGCAAGTAGCAGCCACTCTCTTTTTCCCTTTCTTGTTCATAAAACCTCGTGCCTCCAATCTCCTCCCTTCTGCCGCCCCCCCTCCGCTTCCACGCGGCTCTCACATCCAGGATGCTGCTACGCTATGATGCGCAGCAGACTCATCTTCAGCCATGGCATCTGACCCGTCAAATGCCGCTCAAATGGCCGGCGTCGTCTCTGGGACCGTCGCCCACGCCCTTAGCAGCTCCTTTGATACATCGGTCCCCTCTGCCGTGAGCACCGTGCCCGCTGCAGCCGCCCAAGAGCCCTACAGTTGGCTTGGACTCTTTGGATGGCTGATTTGGTTCATCTTCCACATCGTCTCGACCATCCTTTACTGGGTGATTAGGATTGCAACGATTAACATTCCTTCCTTCCTGTACCACTTGTTCTCGACAAGCTGGACTGTAACCATGAATGCGACCACGCTGTATGTTGCCTCACTCACTCAAACCTTGCGCACTTTACTTACAAGCGGTCAGCATGTTCATCATTCTGGGCCTCGTCTCGGCCGTTAGCTGGGTCGTCAGGTACCGCATTCTCAATATGTACTCCCGTCTGCCGCCGGAGCCACAGCGCAAGGAGCCGGAGATCGACCTGTTCCCAGATACTCACGAAGGTGGCACTAAGTCAGGGTTAGCAAACTACTTGGACGAGTTCTTGAGTGCCATCAAGATTTTTGGCTACCTGGAGCGGCCCGTCTTTCACGAGCTAACCCGAAGCATGCAAACGAGGAAACTCATTGCTGGCGAGACCATCAATCTGGAGGAAGAAAAGGGGTTCTGCATTGTCGTCGATGGACTAGTCCAGATCTTTGTCAAGTCAGGCCGTAGTCCTCGCGCAGCTGCTGCATCCCGAGGACATCTTGACCTGGACTCATCTGACGAGGATGATGTCGCTCCTGGTCAGCAAACGTATCAGCTTCTAACAGAGGTTCGCAATGGAGCACCTATGTCTTCATTGTTCTCTATCATGTCTCTGTTCACAGAAGACGTGAGGCTACGGCCTAATGACGATGATCCAGCCCTGCATCCTGCAAAGAGCAGTGGACTCAGACATCCAAGCTTCCAGAAGGAAGATGTTCCTCGCGTCCCTTCAGATGCCCACATGTCCATGCCGGGCACACCTCATACCCGCCATGACATTGATACGGAGGCGAAGAAGCAAGATGGACGCGGTAACCCTAGCCTGGACAACGGTGCCCATGCCACAATTCCGCCCATGTCCCTTGATGGATCTACTCCTCCCCCTACAACGAGACCTCCCATGCCGACAAGGGCAACATCAAGCTCGGCTCACCCCGATATTATCGCTCGTGCGACCGTTGATACAACCATCGCCATCATCCCCGCGAGCGCTTTCCGACGCCTCATCAAGATATACCCAAAGGCGACTTCCCACATCGTTCATGTCATTCTCTCAAGATTCCAAAGAGTTACACTCTCACAAGCCTTCAACTACCTCGGTTTAACCAGCGAGGTATTGCAGACTGAAAAGAGCATGATCAAGTATACGATGTGCCAGCTTCCCAATATCTTGCGAGGTGATGCGCTGGAGCGGCTGAAGGAGAAATTCAACCGGGAACGGGAACGGACCGGGGAGGGAGAGGAGACAAAGGGAATTGCTCTGCACAACTCTGCTGCGACTCGTCGACGAAGGTCTAGTACAACTCTTCGAAAGGAGGCCGTCTTGCAGTCGATGACAAAACAACGGCCGGCTTCGGCGGTTACCAACACTATCGCACCACCACGTGAACGAGCTTCACCGCACACCCCGAGTCCTGGGGATCTCCTCACAAATATTCAATTAGCACGTGGTGCTGGCCGTTCGACTCCCTCCGATCAGCGATCCATCTCGGGAGTTCCTATGAGACGGCAAGGGACAAATCCTTTGGATGACCGCTTCTTCAATGACCCATTCGATTCGAGAAGAAGTGTTCGAATGACTATTGACCCGCGCGAAACTGTTGATGAGGATAACCTCTTCCGAGCTTCTATCCTGGAGTGTATGTTCAAGTCCCTTGGTTTGAACTCTAATCAAAGTGCGTCTCGAGAGCCGGAATCGATGGAAGGCTCTCCTAGGCTCGTGTCTTCGGACCAGCGTCGATCCAAAGCGTTCTACACGCAAGACAATGCTTTTGGCTTCATGGGCCCCTACGATGGTTCGGCTGACGGGGAAACCGAATCAGTCACCTCCAGTGGAATGGCCTTACACGCCCCGGCCAATGCTCAAATGCTGGCCCATGAAATGAAGGATGAGGTCGAGATCGTCTTCTTTCCCAAAGGCTCCGTGCTTGTAGAGCAAGGAGAGAGAAATCCGGGCCTGTACTACGTTGTTGACGGCTTCTTGGACATTGGCACAACCGGTGACGAGGACACGCACAACATTTTGCAATCTGATGGATTCGGTTCACTCCAATCAGACCCTTCATCGCCAGACCCATTTGAGATGGGATCCTTCCCGAACTTGGCGCGCACTGAAGCAGCGCGGGACCGGGTTGAAACGCAAAACCTGGCGTCAGCGAAGCACCGTCGGAGCATCGCCCTAGTCAAGCCTGGAGGCCTGGCCGGCTACATCGGGAGTGTGTCTTCATACAGGTCTTTCATTGATGTTGTTGCCAAGACGGATGTATACGTCGGCTTTCTTCCTCGAGCTTCACTGGAGCGAATTGTCGACCGGTATCCGATAGTCCTTCTCACCATGGCGAAGAGGCTGACTAATATCCTGCCACGCCTGATTCTACATATCGACTTTGCTCTAGAATGGGTTCAGGTCAATGCAGGACAGGTGCTCTTCCACGAAGGGGACGAAAGTGAGGCTATCTACATCGTTCTCAATGGGCGCCTGCGTCTTGTGCAAGACCGGAAAGATGGCGGAATGATGGCTCGGGCTGAGTTTGGACAGGGAGACAGCGTTGGCGAGCTTGAGGTGCTGACGGAAACTGCGCGTCCAGGGACCCTGCATGCCATTCGAGACACGGAGCTGGTGAAATTCCCCCGAACTCTCTTCAACAGCTTGGCCCAGGAACATCCAAACATCACCATCAAGATCTCCAAAATCATAGCATCACGGATGAGGGCAGTGATTGATGACACTGCCAAGTTCTCCAACTATGATATAAGCGCGGGTCCGAAAACCCTGATGCGGAAGTCGACGATGAATCTTCGAACTGTCGCCATCTTACCTGTGACAGCAGGTGTGCCAGTCATCGAGTTTGGAAACCACCTCATGAATGCCCTAGCCCAGGTTGGTCCAGCCAACGGGGCGACATCTCTCAACCAGGCCGCCATTCTCAACCACCTAGGCAAGCATGCATTCAACAAGATGGGCAAGCTGAGACTCTCTCAGTACCTTGCAGACTTGGAAGAGAAGTACGGACTGGTTGTATACGTCGCAGGTAAGCACTCACCATCTCTTGTTCACTTCTACGCTTGTTATGATGAGAAATTTCACACCCCAGAGGCAAAGCCGATGCTGGTTCATTTATACTCTAATTTTTTCCTGAATATTTGATTTTACAAACCTTTTCCTGCAATCTCTGTTGCGAACTTGGAGCTAACACTGGCTCTCAATTAGACACCAACGTCAATTCACCGTGGACGCAAACTTGCATTACACAAGCCGACAGCATCCTTCTGGTTGGAGTTGCCGAAGGGTCCCCGGCCATTGGAGAATATGAACGGTTCATGCTTGGAATGAAGTCTACGGCAAGAAAGTTGCTGGTGTTACTGCATGCAGAGCGCTACTCGCGACCTGGTCTGACCCGAGCATGGCTTCAAAATCGCATGTGGATCAATGGCGGTCACTACCACATCCAGATGGCTTTCCGGACAAACCCCATGCCAGCACATCCACCTTCAAAGAAGTTGGGCCAAGCACTCAAGGAGCGTGTCCAGGTGTTGCAGGCCGAAATTCAAAAGTACACGTCTCGAAAGGTGCATCACACGCCGTATTACTCGCCTGACACGACCTTCAAAGGGGATTTTCATCGTCTAGCACGGCGACTCTGTGGAAAGTCAATTGGCCTTGTTCTTGGCGGAGGCGGAGCTCGAGGATTAACTCAGATCGGCATCATCAGAGCTATGGAAGAAGCCGGAATCCCCATTGACCTGATCGGCGGTACTTCGATCGGTGCCTTTGTTGGAGCCCTCTATGCGCGACACGCAGACGTGGTGCCCATGTTTGGATTTGCCAAGAAATTTGCTGGGCGCATGGCCAGCCTTTGGCGGTTTGCGTTGGATTTGACGTATCCCTCGGCATCGTACACGACAGGCCATGAGTTCAACCGCGGTATATTCAAAGCATTCGGCGACACCCAGATCGAAGACTTTTGGCTTGAATACTACTGCAACACGACCAACATCAGCAAAAGCCGAGCCGAGTTCCATACAAGCGGATACGCGTGGAGGTATATCCGGGCATCCATGTCCCTCGCAGGCTTGCTTCCGCCTCTGTGCGACGAAGGCAGCATGCTGCTCGACGGTGGCTACGTGGACAACTTGACCGTGTCGCACATGAAGGGTCTTGGGGTAGACATTATCTTCGCTGTTGATGTAGGGGCGTTGGATGATGACACACCGCAGACATATGGCGATTCGCTCTCTGGAGCATGGGCATTTGTCAACCGATGGAATCCGTTTTCGTCACATCCCAATCCGCCGACGTTGGCAGAGATTCAGGCGCGGCTGGCGTATGTCTCGAGTGTGGATGCTCTGGAGCGAGCCAAGACGATGGCGGGATGCATCTATATGCGACCGCCGATTGACGATTACGGGACCCTTGATTTCCAAAAATTTGACGAGCTATACCAATTGGGATTCAAATACGGTCAGGAGTTCTTCCAGAAGATGAGGGAGCAAGGCGTTTTGCCGTTGGTAGAAGAAACAGAAGCCAAGAAGGCGTTGAGACGGACAATGGCACCTAGGCGGGCGAGTATTTGATGGCATCTAGACTAGACTAGACTGGACTTTAGAGGCGATGTTGAGCAGTGTCCTGAAGTTGCAGTGCCAGCAAGCGTAGACTGCTGATAGTCAGATATAGAGGCATGCGATGATGGCGTACGAGAATACAAACGAGTCGATGGAGAGAATTTTATTGCGCAAGCCGAGGTGACCTGATGTCTTGTGTGCTGGGATCAAGGGATCAAGCACCGGAGTGTTTGATCCATGGATCTTGTGGTTGGATTGTCATTGGATGTCAAGGTCAAGAGGGGAGGTGACGATGGATCATTCCCAATGGCGGGCGACGTCAACGGTGACATCATGAGGCATGCCCCCCTAGGTACTGTACTGTACCCCCCATCGATTTGGGCCCTGGCACGTCACATTAACTGGTGTTCTGGTGACATTCTTCAGCCAGGCAAGGCGCATCGATCGATTACCGAGAGGCTCAAACACTTATTGGGCAGTCACGTAGTCAGCCATACCGTAGTCTAGTCAGTTGCGGGGGCGGCGAGGGTTGATTCAGGGGTCTTGTGAGAAGCTTATAATGACGACTTCCCAGCAAAGGGGTGGGTGCATTTGTTTTTCCAACTTTTGTGAATTATTTTACTCATCGTCACACGAACATCAACGTCGGCGTTGAACAGAACCACCTGAGCCATTAGGTGACGCAGATGAGAGACAACATACGACGTATGCGTTCCGTTCAACTCTGATCTACACCCACGGAGTACATATATCTTCCACACCGTCTTCAATATCCGCCTCGCTTGACTTTGAGAGCCGAATTCCGATCCACAACAAGAACTGTTTATCGTCGCCATCATATCATGGCAAGACGCAGCACCGCCTCGGCTCCTCCAAGCCATCATCACCACGACTCCTCGCGGCGCAGCCAACAACAACAAAAACAACAACCACAACCGCCTCCCCACCGCCAACGTCCCATCCCGCAAAAAGAATGCGGCTTTGACTGGACGCCCGGCATCGCCCTCGCTCTCCTCGGCGCCTTCACCTTCTTCAGCCACGACTTTGACAAATACAAGAAGCGACACGACAGACACGAGAGGGAGCGTCAGGGAGCTATTGATGATGGTGGCCGGGATAGTGATGGGTCGGAGATGAGTAGGGGGAGGAGGAGGCATAGGTCGCGGGGTAGGCGTGAGGATGAGAGAGAAGATGGGTATTATTCCCATGGAGGCGGGAGGAGGTTTAGTCGGTAGGGATGAGGATTGATGGATAGATACGATGAATGATTGTTACGAATTCGGTTGGGTATCTATATCATGATGAGCATGTCGAATACGGACCACGGTTGCATTGTTAGGTGCTTGCATCTAGACCAACACACCAATACCAAAATCAAAATATCTGGAGGAAACAGCCCCGAGTGAACATCTCTATGCACCATCTTTTTCTCCAGTGCCCTTCTTGGCCACCTCAGCCTCTGTCCTCTCAACCAGCACATCAAACACTCGCTGCACATGCTCCTCCTGCACCCTCTGCACGCCCGTACACACACGAATAGCAAACTTGCCATTGACAACGGTGCCCGTCAAGTAGAACTCGCCCGCCGCATTGATAGCTTCATACACAGCCTCGGTGCGATCGTTGATCTCCGTCTCATCAGCGCCGCTCACACGCAACGTCACGAGTGCGAACCGCGCACCCGTAAACACGGAGAACAGATCGGGTCGCGAGGCAATCTTGGCCTCTAGAGACTCGGCCAGCTCGACGCCGTGCCGTATGTGCTCCTGCAGGCCCTTGACGCCGAAGCTCCGCAGGACGCACCACAGCTTGAGGGAGCGGAAGCGGCGGCCCAGGGGGATCTGCAAGTCCCGGTAGTCGGTGACGAGCTCGTCGTCGCTGAACTGGTTGCGCAGGTAGGGCGGCTTGATGCTGAGGGCCTGGATGAGCCAGGCGCGGCGGCGGACCCAGACGGCGGAGCAGTCAAAGGTTGTGAGCATCCACTTGTGCGGGTTGAAGTTGAAGGAGTGGAACGACGAGAAGTGCTTGGCGAGGTGCTGGTTCTCCTCGAGGAGGAGGGCCGAGCCCGCGTAGGCCGCGTCGACGTGCACCCAGATATCCCGGGGCGTGTCAAAGGTCGGCTTAAGAGCGTCGGCGATGCCGGCAAAGTCGTCGACGGCGCACACGTCAGTTGAGCCGAGCGTCGCGGTGAGGTAGAAGGGCTCGAGGCCGCGGGCGCGGAGGTCGGCGAGGGTGGAGGAGAGAGCGGGACCCGTCAAGGAGAAGCCGGCGTCTTCGGACACGGGGACCGTGGCGAAGCGGACGCCGAGGATCTGGGCAGCTTTCTTTGTACTCGAGTGCGCGCCGGAGCTGCCGAGGGCGACGAGCTTGCTCCGGTGTCGCCAAAGAGCTTCCTCCTTCTCTTCGCCGTCGTCGGGGAGGTGGGCTGTGACGGCTGCGAGGTACTTGTCGCGAGCGGCAACCATGACAGTGAGAATGGCCTCGCTAGCAGTTCCATGAAGAACACCGCCTCCGTGTGTAGAGCCACCGCTCAGGAAACACTCGGGGAGGGCCAAGGCCTGGGCAAGCCAGTCCATGACGATGGTCTCGAGCTCTGTGACGGCAGGACTGCAGATCCAGTTGAAGTGGGCGCCATTGAAGGCGTTGGAGTAGAGCTCAGCCAGCGCGGCAGGGTAGCTGCTCGAGCAGGGGAAAAACGCCATGAAGCGCGGACTGGCCCAATGGGTTATGCCGGGGAAGATCTTGGACTGGATGTCGTCGTGGATGGCGGACCAGGGCTCCGGGTCCGTGGGCGGCGCCGAGGGCAGCAGAGGCCGGAGGTAGCCCGGCTTGACATTGGAGACGACGCGCCGGGACGAGACATTGTCGTGGTAGTCGGTGACTGGACGAGGTCAGTTGGTTAGTTGTATTCAGTTCAGTCTCTACCTGGACTTGGTGATGGTGGTGACGCTCCAGGCTGCCGAGTGCGGGGGAGGGGGAGGG